>PVKV010005757.1:0-45643 GCA_004027835.1 Alouatta palliata | reverse complement strand
CTGTCCCTGCTCCCGTGAAGACTGGCTTCTCTTCAGTGTCCCCCACTTCTCTTCCCATCAGCCATCTCGGTACAAAATCACCTGCTGTGGTCCATTTCCCAAAGTCCCGGGTTTTGTCAGGAGTTTTGGCAGTGGGCTTTGGAGCTCTTCATCCCTTCTCATCTTCATCTCAAGTCTTCCTCAATGTGTATTTAGAATACATTGTTTCTGAGAACAACTGTTTATCCTTGCGAGAGATGAGAGGGAGGATATTTGCAACACAAATAACCAGCAAAGATCACTCAAGAATAATAAAGAGTTTCTACGTATCACTAGAAAAAAGACAACCCAATATAGAAAAATGAGCCAAAGCCAGAGAAATGCATTTCGCAGAAGAGGAACCACATATGGCCAATAAATATACAAAAAGATGTTAAATGCCAGGAACTGCACAACATCTGCACAAAGACCATTTTATTCCCATGTGATGATTAAATGAAGCCTGCTAATCCCAAGTATTAGAGATCAAACGATCAGTAGAATCTCCTACATATTACCAATGAGAAACTAAAGTAGCATTACTTTGGAAAATAATTTGGTAGTAGTCTGTCTAATGGAATATTTGCATATTTGATATTCTACTTCTAGGAATATCATACCACAGTGAACATAAAGTAACTTCAGCCACGTTCAACAACTTGGATGAATCATAGCCATGCAGTGTTAAGTAACAAGCAAAATTAAGCAATATATTGGTTAGACCATGCATATACACAAGATAAACCAAAACCAAAACCAAAAAAGGAGCAGAGTGATAAACACGAAATTCAAAGTATTAACTTCCTTTAGGAGGCAAGCAGGGACATGTGATGAGCACACTGGGAGATGGATCTTCTTGGTAAATTTTTAATTCTTGAGTGAGGCTGGCTTAACAGTGTTATACAATAAAAATAAATAATGAAAGTAAAAGAGGGGCTATGTAACTACTGATCATGATTATGTGCCATGAACCAAGGACTATGCTTGGTACAGTGCCGTGCAGTTAAAGCCCAAAATTAAACAAAACAGAAAGCTCAGCTGATAACTATCTTAGTCTAGTCCTGCTGCAATGACAAAATATCACAGACTGGGTAATTTATACAAATTTCACAATAGAAATTTATTTTTTCATAATTCTGGAGGCTGTGAAGTCCAAGATAAAAGTGCTGGCAGGTTTGGTGTCTGGTGAAGGCTTCTTCTCCACTTCTGATGTGGTGTGTCTCACTGCATCTTCAGATGGCAAAAGAGGTGACAGGGACTATGGTGCTTCCTTCCACCTCTTTGACAAGGGCACTAATCACACTAGTGATTATGTTTCAACATAGGATTTTTGGGGGCCACATTCAGGCCATAGCAATAACTTTTTTTTTGAGATGGAGTTTCACTCGTTGCCCAGTCTGGAGTGCAATGGCGTGATCTCGGCTCACTCCAATCTCTGGCTCAAGCGGTTCAAGCAATTCTCTTGCCTCAGCCTCCTGAGTAGCTGGGATTACAGGTGTGTGCCACCACACCCAGCTAATTTTGTATTTTTAGTAGAAATGGGGTTTCTCTATGTTGGTCAGGCTGGTCTTGAACTCCCGACCTCAGGTGATCCACCTGCCTTGGCCTCCCAAAGTGCTGGGATTACAGGTGTGAGCCACCATGCCTGGCCAGCAATAACTTTTATGATAAGAAAAACAAAATGTTCGGCTGATCATGGGAGTGAGAGTTGCATTTCCCCATACAGCGAGCTGGGTGACACATTCCAGGTGGAGGCCTTTCCTGGGAGTTCTTCCTTGGAAGCCCTGGGCTCCCCTTTACCCAGCTCTGCAGTCCATACCCGCTCCCTTCTCTGTCCCAACTTTCCGATGCGGGTACAGGTAGCTTTCCTGGCCCGCTGCCCGTCCTCGGTGCCCACTGTTCATGTGATCACACACTTCTCATATTTTAACTTTATTTCCTTGTAGCCACTTACTTTTAAATTCATTTACCATTTTTGTTTTGCCTCAGAAGTTTACTAACTGTTGCAATTAATTAATTAATTAATTATTTTTTGAGACAGCGTTGCCCAGGCTGGAGTGCAGTGACACAAACGTGGCTCACTGCAGCCTCAACCTCCCGGCCTCAAGTGATCCTCCCACCTCAGCCTCCCTAGTAGCTGGGACTGCAGGTATGTGCCACCACACTCGGCTAATTTTCAATTTTTTTTGTCAAGATCCAGTCTCGCTATGTTGCCAGGTTGGTCTCAAACTCCTGGGCTCAAGTGATCCTCCTGCCTCGGCTTCCCAAAGTGCTGGGATTATAGGCAGGAGCCACCATGCCCAGCCACTTGCTGCAATCTAAAAAGTGAACCACCATAAAGCAAAGTCAATGGAGACAAGAAGGCAAGGAATTGAGCTTGCTGGCAAGAGCTTGTTCCATTCCCATCCATTGGTAAGACTTGGTCTGACTTGACTTTTTCCATCGCGCCTTGTTTCTCTCCTTGGTGCCTTTAGGTAGGAGAATATCTGATGTAAGCCAGAGTTTTACTCACAAACAGCACATCGGAAGTCTGGAGATTGGCAGTCCCAGAGGTGGTTCATACGCTGCTTTCATTGCATCAGGAACGTGGATCGGCTGCTCTTGGCTTTCCCTTTTCCAGTGCCAGCTCTGTGCAGCTGCAGAACACAGCACCAGGTCCTCACAAGGCAGTGTCCAAGCTAGGAGGCAGGGAGAGCACTCTCCTTCTGTCAGGGAGGAGTATCTTTCCCCAAGTGTCCTGGATCTGAGTCGAATCGCAGGCTTGCCTCAAAGGAGCAAAGAAGAAATGAGATTTCCGTGATTCATTTAGCTCAACCATGATTCATTCCTGGGCACCAGACATAAAGCCAGATGCGACCTGAACACAACTGGCATTCAGCTAGCAAGAAAGAGGTGTGGAATGGAATGGCTGTTAGGAAAGCCAGCCTTGGCCTCTGTCGCCCAATTGCTCCCTGGGCACTTCAGAACTGGCATTCAAATGATAATACCAATGCTCTATATCTCACAGCACTTCACAGTTTGCAAAGCGTTCATGCACGTTTCATTCGATTCTCACCACCACCGAGAGATGCAAGAACAGCTGTGCTTCTCCTTGGATAGAGAGGGAGACTGAGGACTGTAGGCAGTGAGTGATTCACCCGTGGTTTTGCAGCTTCTCAGAGCTGGAAATAGAACAAGGGCTTCCGACACCAACGTCCAATATCTTTTCTGCAATTTCTTTCAATGAGCACGTGTGAAATATTACTGGCAACTCATAGATGTAGTTGCCCTGTAAGTTCTGTGTGACTTTCCTCCATGGGCTGATGCCTTGCATTCTCCCAACAGATGTAGAGTGATGGGTGCTGTGTGGCTGAGCAGAGGCAGCTGTGGAGGAGTGCGTGGTGAGACATTTTTACACAGATACGTCTTGTGCAAACTAAGCAGTGCCTGGACTGAGGATTGTGTCCTGTGCTGAAGCAGCAGATGGAGGCTGCAGATGTGTGAAGGCTGTGTTCTGCCCACGTGGAATCCAAGAGCTCCACAAGGCGTCGCGGCTGTCCAACTTCCTGTCAGAATTGGCACCAAGAGGAGCGCCAGCTCCTAGCTTACACTTGATTTAAACCGAATAAGAGAGAGGAGATGGCTTCAAGGAGGCATCTGGGTGCACGGACAGCAGAGAAAAGCAGGAGATTGAAGGCAGCAAGAGTTCCCAGGATTTACAAATTGATCCTCTTGTCATTATTTGCCATCTTGTCCCTGCCTGGTCCCCAAGCCTCACGGTCAGCCAAAAAGCTGTCTGATAATGCGCTCTGGTGGGCATCATTAGTAGCAGTCTACGCTGAAAAACTCCTTTTTGGAAAATAGTTTAGAAACGTATATCATGATGCGTGAAAATGTAAGACCACTGAAACCATGGACCCCATTCTTGAGACTTCATATTAAGAAATAACTAAAATAAAGGAAATAATTAAAATGAAGGAGGCTGGGCACAGTGGCTCACGTCTGTCATCCCAGCACTTCGGGAGGCTGAAGCAGGCAGATCACTTAAGGCCAGGAGTTTGAGACCAGCCTGGCAAACATAGAGAAACTACATCTGTACTAAAAATACAAAAATTAGCCCGGTGTGGTGGTGTGTACCTGCAATCCCAGCTACTCGAGAGGCTAAAGCATGAGAATGAACCAAGGAGGCGGAGGCTGCAGTGAGCCAAGATTGCACCACTGTGCTCCAGTCTGGGCAGCAGAGAGAGACTCCGTCTCAAAAAATAAAATAAAATAATATAATAAAATGAAGGAAAAAATCTCTAGGTATGGTGACGGCTATTATTTTGTCGTACATGTGAGTGAAGAGTTGGAAGCAACCTAAACCTTCAACAGCAGCAACCTGTGGTCTACTTAATGGAATCTAAGCCATTGTTAACAAGCAGAATTATAAAGAAGGTGATGCATTCAACAAATGTTTATTGAATACCTCTAATATGCCAAGCACTGTATTCAAGACTGAAACAGTGAACAGAGCAGCCCAAGCCACTGCATTCTCCCAGTTGATGCTCTAGTGTGAATGGCAAAGGGGAGCTGTGCAACAAGGAAAGAGGTGCGGATTCAGAATTAAGTGAAAAACGCAGAGGAGAAAAATTACACCTGTCACGTGACTCTTTCCATACAGTGCGTTCAATTCCATAAACAAGGATTGAAAGGAAACAAGGATGAATAAAGACAGCTGATGGGGTGATGTGGCTCTGAATCATTTTCTTTCCTGTGTTCTTCTTCCAATGTCTTTAGTGCAATATTTTTAAAAAATCAAAATGAGAAAAATATTTGATATTTTTATCATGTGCTCTCCTGTTTCCAAAGAGGTATATTTGTCCAACTGTGTAGAAGCCAAAGAAAAATTACCATGAAAACATATTTGTTGAAAGAAGGGAAGGCTGGGTGTGGTGGCTCACATCTGTAATCCCAGCACTTTTGGAGGCTGAGGTGAGAGGAGTTCGCTTGAGTCCAGGAGTTCAAGACCAGTCTGGACAACGCAGGAGATCCTATCTGTACAAAACATTAAAAACTTAGCCAAGTGTGGTGGCGCATGCCTGTGGTCCTAGCTACTCAGGTGGCTAAGGTGGGAGGATAGCTTGAGCCCAGTAGGTGGAGGCTACCGTGAGTTGTGGTCATCTCACTGCACTCCAACCTGGATGACAGAATGAGACCCTGCTCCCGCGCCCCCAGAAAAAAGGAAGAGGGGAGGAAGGAAAGTAAAGAAGGGAAGGGAGGGAAATGGACAGATGTAGCTTTTGTGTTTATTTTAGGCTTTAATCTGAGCCATTTTTTCCCATACTTATCTCTCTAGGTTCCAAGCTCATGAGAATGAAATGAAAGGTCTAAAATGTCATTCCGATTTGTTTTTGTAAATGATTCCCTGTATATTGTCACCACCATAGTTCACCTGGGATCCAGTAAAGGCAAATTTTCTAAACCTCTACAAAAACACCAAGTATCTGGGGACCTCCTGCAGCCAAATTCTATTATAACCTCTAAATTCTTTTTCTTTTCTTTTCTTTTCTTTTTTTTTTGAGAAGGAGTCTTGCTCTGTCACCAGACTGGAGTGCAGTGGCATAATCTCTACTCACCGCAACCTCTGCTTCCCGGGTTCAAGTGATTCTCCTGCCTCAGCCTCCCGAGTAGCTGGGACTACAGGCACCTGCCACCACGCCTGGCTAATTTTTGTATTTTTAGTAGACATGGGGTTTCACCATGTTGGCCAGGATGGTCTCAATCTCTTGACCTCGTGATCTGCCCACCTTGGCCTCCCAAAGTGCTGGGATTACAGGTGTGAACCATAGCGCCCAGCCATAACCTCCATAAACTGTTTTCATAAGTACCTGCTAAGTCCCAACCACCCATCCACCTAGACACAGGTGGCTCTATGTAGACTTTACTGTTATTATAGGATGACTGTGCTGTGTATTTCTTTTAAAACACTTTCTTTTCTTGTTTTCTAGATCCAGTGGGCAGAGTCCAGGGCACTTTTGGTAAAGAGGTAGGATTATGAAGCCCTTTTTTGCTGCTCCCCGTATTTTCTACCGTCTGCTTCCATATTGCAGCTAGTTAGAATCCACTTGCTGCTTCAGCCATGTCATTTGTCTTCAGCTCCTGCCCTGGGCTCCTCCGTGACATTGCCCTGAACTGAACAGCTATTGTTTCAGGACAGGCTGCATTTCTGTAAGTACAAGATGGTCTTTGCAGGTGGCTGGTACATGAATTTTAAGCTTGTTGACTGCTTCGAGATAGGAAGCTAAAAATACATGTGGGAGGTGTGTGTGTATGTGTGTGTGTGTGTGTGTGTGTGAGAGAGAGAGAGAGAGAGAGAGATTATTGTTTGCACAAAGAAAAAGTGACAAGGGGTTAATGCTGCTGATGTTGCTGAATCATCATAATCAAATACTGTTTATCAAGCTTCGTCCATATCGGTCATGTTAAGGGCTTGCAGATTCTCATGAGACAAGGGCTGGTTTCTCTTTTCTTCCTCTCCGTGTACTCAACCTCCAACATCATTCTACCCTTCCAGCTCTTGCCTTAGCAGTTATGTACTGGTTTCTGTACTAAGACTTGCATACTCAATGTTTTGAAGAAGAACAGGAGTGCTGTGGTTAAAGAGGGATGTCCTAACGTGCAAAGCAGACACCCTCGCACCTTCTCAAAGAACAGGACAGAGCATCACTTGAGCCTCTCTAAGGAAGCCCTGAAATGATGTATCATCCTCTCCCATGGGGAGGATATTAAATACAAGCAGAGGGTTTCTGCTTTCAAAAATGTCTTGGAGACTCCTTCCAATAAAGCCTTGTGCTGGCACTAGAGATACAGCACCAGATTTCCCCTGTTGCAGGAGGATTTGTGGCCTCACCTGCTGGAAGTGTGTAGGCAGACAGGAAGGCTACATCCAGTAACTGATCATGGCAGGTATGTAGAGGCTGGGCCGGTTTGGACCAACATGGGATAGACAACATGGGCCATGTTAGTTCCAGCACTCCTCATGGGTCATCTGTCACTAGCCCTACATCAATCTGAACTTCTCTCTGCCCAATCCTGCTCCTGTCTCCTTCCTGACACAGCTGTTAACTCAAGGGCCCTCTGTAAGAAATATCTATCCTGCCTACTATCCACCTCGCTGTCTGCTTCCTGGAGAACCCAATCTGCAATGATTGATGCTAGAAGTAACTCAAGAAAGAGAAGACGGCTGGGCATAGTGGCTCGTGCCCGTAATCACAGCACGTTGGGAGGCTAAGGTGGGAAGATCACTTGAAGCCAGGAGTTTAAGAACAGTCTGGGCAACATAGTGAGATCCTGTATCTATTAAATATTTTTAAAAAATTAGTTGGACATGGTAGTGCACTCCTGTAGTCTCAACTACTCAGGAGGCTGAGGCAGAAAGATCTCTCGAACCCAGGAGTTTGAGGCTGCAGTGAACTATGATTGTGCCACTGCATTCTAACTTGGGTGACAGAGTGACACCTTACTGAGAAGGAGAGAAGAAGGTAGGAGGAGAGGGAGGGAAGAAAGAAATGAAGAAAAGGAAGAAAGAAAGAGAGAAAGAAAGAAAAAGAAAGAAGGGAAGAGAAAGGAAGGAAGGAAGGAAGGAAGGAGAGATGTAGAGAGAAAGGAAGGAAGGGAGCGAGGGAAGAAAGGAAGGAATAAAGAAGGAAAGGAGGGAAGCAGGGAGGGAAAGCAAGTGGTGAGATGAAATATGAGACGAATCCTTCTCTGGCTGGCAATGAGGAACCTGTGGCTGGTGGTCAGTGGGGCAAAGACAGGCCTGGCACAATGTGGTGACCCAGTTGTTATGACTTGCTGCTCTACTGAATGGTAGGCCAGAGGGAAGGAATCTTCTAGCTGGTGGAGGTATCTGGCATTTTAGGAATATATGGAAAATAGTAACTACAAGGACAACAGAATTGGGGAGCTACTGATGATCTAAGCAGGACTGATGATCTAGAAGAAAGTAATGAAAGGCTGAGTGAATTAAGAAGCTCATATTTTCCAGGAGGAGGACAGAGAAAGCTCAGGACTTCACTGTCAGTGTGGTAGAACTCCAGAGAGCTCCACACAAAATCTTGTGCATGAATGTTCATTGCAGCATTCTTTACAATAGCCAAAAGGTGGAAACAACCCAAATGTCCATCACTGAACTGATGGATATCAAAACATGTATGCACAACACATGTGAAATATTATTTGGTTATAAAAGGAATGAAGTACTGACACATGCTACAAGATGGTCAGACCTTGAAAACACAATGTTAAGTGAAAGAAGCCAGTCTCAAGAGTCCAGATATTATATATTCCATTCATATGAAAGTCCAGAAGAGGGAAATCTATAGAGACAGTAGATTTGTGCTTGCTTAGGGCTAGGGGTGGACTAAGTCATAGAGATAGGTAAATGATAGCTAAAAGCTATGGGTTTTCTTTTAAAGGTGATGAAAATGTTCTAATTTTAACCACAGTGACAGTTGTATGACTCCATGAATATACCAGAAAACACTGAATTGAATGCATTAAATGAGTGACTTGCATGGTATATGTAAAGTACACCTCAATAAGGTTATTTAAAAAATAAAGGTTGGGCTGGGCGCAATGCCTCATGCCTGTAATCCCAGCACTTTGGGAGGTCAAGGCGGATGGATCATGAGGTCAGGAGTTCGAGACCAGCCTGACCAACATAGTGAAATCCTGTCTCTAATAAAAATACAAAAATTATCCAGGCGTGGTGGCATGCACCGGTAGCCCCAGTTACTTAGGAGGCTGAGGGAGGAGAATCTCTTGAACCTGGGAGGCGGAGGTTGCAGTGAGCCAAGATCACACCACTGCACTCCAACCTGGGTGACAGAGCAAGACTCTGTCTCAAAAAATATATATATATTAATAATAACAAAGGTAGGAATACCTAGGTGCAGACACATTGCAATACTAAATGGCAGGGGATGGGGGGAAGAAGCCTTCTGCTGGTAATTGAGGCAAAACTCTCACCTCTGTGGAGGAGCAAGACTCACTCCCTCAGCCACATAGAGCTCTCTTAAGCTGATCTGATTGTTGATGATGGATAAATGCTGTCAGTCCTTGACATACCTGTTGACACATTGCAACAAAAATCACTGTGATGAGGGGAGAAAAAAAACGTTCTACTGGATTCACCAAATCAATGACAAATGAGCAAGTCTTCTGCTTTCATAGCTGGAGAGACCTTCATAAAGCAAGCTGAGCACATTTCCATCAGGCCAGGCTGAGTCAGACTTTTCCAGCCATTGTGTGTCTCCACCGCTTCTTTCTGTCACCTCTTAAAGGGCATCAGAGGTTATTTCACAGAGGTGAGTGACATATTCCTGGGAGACACATGATAATGAAGGAGCCAGAGATTTCTGGTTATAGAATTGCCTTTGCCACCAAAGGCTGAAGATCTTTTGGAAATTCATTTAACCAAATGTAGAAAATTTCATTTTTTTCCCATCTAAAAATACAGAGGGTGGACTATGTGGTGTCCTAGCCCCTTGCAGTGATGATATTCTAGATACTATTTTATGGGATACCTGAGAGGCTTTTGGTCTGATTCTGGCTTTCAGGCTGAAATACTACAGAGTGCAATGACTGTGTAGTTGAATGTCATATTCTAAGACTGAGTCGAGCATCATCTGCCAAACAGGGTCCTTCTGGCTTTGTTCTTATGGGAAGTCAAGAGCAGTGAGTGGTCCTATTATGTGGTTCTGGCACTCAGCTTTCCTAAACTTTCATCTTGGAGAGGACTCCGGATCCCATCACTGCCCTCCATTAGAAACTCTTCCATCGGAATTGCCAAAGACTTCATCATTTCCAACAGCCTTTTAGTAGTTATTACCTTCTCTATGGTAACATCTAATACCCTTATACCCCATTCTGTCTACAAAGCTCTCCCGTTCTATGACTTCATGACGCTTTTTGTCTTTCTATTACTCTGCTTCTTCTGGAACACACTTTTGTCTGTCTCCATGGGTCCTTCTGTGTTGTCCTCGCTTTGGAGTGGACATCCTTCCCTGTCTTCCCTTGGCCTTCTTCTCTCCCTTCTCCACTGGCTTCTTCAGGGAGATGACTCACTCTCACAATTTCAGCTGTTATTTTTGTGTCTCTCTGTCCTGGAACACATCTCCACCTCTGACCACTTTCTGGAATTGTAAGTTCCTAACGGCTTGCTGAACATCATCACTTGAGTGTCCTGCCAGTGCATTGAATTCAACATACTCAAAATAGACCTTGTCTTTGTCTCCAAAGTGGTTCTGTTTCCTAACTAGTGTTTCCCAGGCATCTGGTGTCAAAACTCCCAAGGCATCCGTTGATTACCACGGACGCCTCCCTTCCCCTCAGACCCCATATTGGATCTGGTCTCCACGGTGTCTTGGCAACCTCTTAACTTTTGGATCTTCTATGCACCCACTCAGCGGAAGACTTGCAGCTCTCATTCTCCCTTTCTCATGCCGTTGGGTGTGAGAAAGTTTCCCTGATGGTGCTCTAGCTTCCGTCCCCTCAGCCTCTTCAGCGACCTTCTCCATTATTGCCGGCACTGGACGCTTCTCTCCTTGCTCTTCAAACTTTGTGTTTACATCAGTATTGTAATATCCTTCATGTCTGTGGAGAACAAGTTATCTATACACTTATTTATTTATTTTTTAGAGAAGAGGTCTCACTCTGTTATCCAGGCTGGAGTGCAATGGCATGATCATGGCTTACTGTAACCTTGACCTCCTGGGCTCAAGCAATCCTCTAGACTTAGCCTCTTGAGTAACAAGGACTATGGGTGTATGCTACCATGCCTGGCTAAGTTTTATATTTTTTTATAGAGATGGGGTCTTGCTATATTGCCCAAGCTGATCTTGAACTCTTGGCGTCCAGCAATCCTCCTACCTCAGCCTCCCAAAGTGCTGGGATTGTAGGCATCAACCACTATGCCTGGCCTATACTGTTTATCAGCCTCGTCCTCCCATTAGCTTATCTTTAATTAAAATATTATTCACATACCATAAACTCTACTTTTCAAACATGTATGATTGAGTGGTTTTCAATATATTCACAAGGTCATGCAACCATCACCACCATCTAGTCCCAGAATATTTTCATCATTCCAAAAAGAAATCCTGTACCCTTTAGCACTCTTTTCCAATTCTCCTCTTTTCCCAGCTCCTGGCAAACACTAATTGATTTTTTGTCTCCATGCATTTGCGTATTCTGGATATTTCATATGAATGCAATCATACAACACATGGTCCTTTGTGGCTGGCTTCTTTCACTTAGCATAGTGTCAGCAAGGTTCATCCATGTCACAGCATATATCAGAACTTCATTCTTTCCTGATTGAATACTCTGGTTTCTATTCAGATCTCTTTTGCCATTTATGGTTGAATAATATTTCATTGTATAAATGTACCACATTTTGTTTATTCAGTTATTGATAGATGTTTGGGTTTTTTCCACCTTTGGCAATGATGAATAATGCTGCTATAAATACTCATGTCCAAGTCTTTGTTTAAACACCTGTTTTCATTTTTCTTGGGTATATATCTAGGAGTACAATGGCTGGATTCATGGTTGACTTTTTGAGGAACTTCCAACTGTTTTTCAAAATGGCTGCACTATTTCACATTCTTATCATCAATGTATGGGGCCTCCAATTTGTCCATGTCCTTGTCAACACTTGCTATTGTCTGTCTTTTCTATTCTAGCCATCCTAGTGGATGTGAAATTTGTGTTTTCCTACTGACTAAAATGCTGAGCATGTTTTCATGTGCTTTTTGATTATTTGTATATCTTCTTTGGAGAGATTCAAAATTACTTCTTTACTTTTTTCATTAAATATTTTAGACAGAAAACCTGTGCTTTATTTTTTGCTAGTTTTATTTTCAAAATTTATTATGCTATATTGCAAATATCAAAGGTAAATTAAAATAATAAAACCAACACCCATATTCTTAAGAAATAAACTGTTACTAGCCGGGCATGGTGGCTTATGCCTGTAATCCCAGCACTTTGGGAGGCTGAGGCAGTGGGCAAATCACTTGAGGTCAGAAGCTCGAGACCAGCCTGGCCAATATGGTGAAACCCCATCTCTACTGGTAATACAAAAATTAGCTGGAAGTGGTGGTGCCCACCTGTAATCCCAGCTACATGGGAGGCTGAGGCAGGAGAACTGCTTGAACCCAGAAGGCAGACGTTGCAGTGAGCAGAGATTGCACCACTGCACTCCTGCCTGGGCAACAGAGCAAGACTCCATCTCAAATAATAATAATAATAAAGATAAATAAAATATTACTAATGCCTTTAAAACCTTTGTGTACTTCCTGCTGATTGTATTCCTTCTCTATCTCTCCCAAGGATATTTTACTTTTCTGTTTAACATGCCTATGATTTTTGTTTCTAAATCTCTCATTCCATAACAACATTGCTTTTAAGCTTATATAAATTGTATCCTATTATACTTTTTCTTCTGCAAGTTGATATTTTTATTTAACTTTATGCTTATGAAATTCATCCATGGTAATATGTTTAGCTCTGATTCATTCGTTTTCTCTGTTTTAATTCACTATATGAATATACCACAATAGTCTTATCCATTTTTATGATTTGCCCCCTCCAAACCATTCTCCACATTGCTGCTACAGAGATCTTTGTAAAATGTAAATTTGATCAGAACACTTCCCTGTTTAAAATCTGCTGGTGTCTTCTCTTTGCCATCAGGAAGGAAAAAAAATCTGAAGTTGTTTGCATGGTATAAAAACTCCTTGTGATCTGGTCTCTGTTACTTCTTCAGACTCATCTTTTTGTCTAGCTGCTCATAATATTTTCACTCCATCTTTCAGCAGTTTAACTTATGTGTTTAGTGTGTGTTTTTGTATATTTGCGTATGTGTGCATTTTATTTATCCTGCCTGGGTTCTCTCTGAGCTTCTTAAATCCATGGTTTGTTGTTTTTCATTAATTTTGGAAAATTTTCATCCATTTTATTCTTCAAATATTTCTTCCCCTCCTTTCTCTCTCCTCCTCCTCCTTCTCTTTCTCAGATTCAAGTTCCATGAATGGGTTGGGTATGGTGACTCATGCCTGTTGTCCCAGAGAGTACTTTGGAAGGCAGAGGTGGGAGGATTCCTTGAGGCCCAGAGTTCAAGACCAGCCTGAGCAACATAGGGAGACCTTATGTTTACAAAAAATTAAAAAATTAGCCAGCATGGTGTATTGCACCTGTAGTTCTAGCTACTTAGCAGGCTAAGGTGGGAGGATCACTTGACCCAGGAATTAAAGGTTACAGTGAGCAATGATTGCATCACTGCACTCCAGCTAGGACAACAAAGAGAAACTTTGTCTTGAAAAAAAAATCTACAAATGTTAGACCATTTGATATTGTCCAACTGTTAATGGATTCCCTGTTGGTTTTTTCTATTCTTTTTTTCCTCTTTGTTTCATTTTGAATAATCTACTTTGTCTATATTCAAGTTTACTAATTTTTTTCCTTAGCTGTGTCCAACTCTCTAAGAAGCTTATCAAAGAAATTCTTGATATCTCATATTACATTTTCTATTGCTAGTATTTCCATTTGACTTCTTAAGAGAGTTTCCACTTCCCTGCTTAAATATCTTATCTGTTCATGCATTGGCCCATCTTTTCTACTAGGTACTAACATATTCATCACAGTTAAAGTACCTGTCTAACAGTTATGTCATCTGGGTCATCTCTGGGTCTGATTCTATTGATTCCTTTGTCTCCTGATAGTAAGTTGTGTTTTCCTTGATTTTTTTGTGTATCTTGTAACCTGTTATTGAATGATGGTCATCATTTATAGAATAGTAGTGAATTAAGTAAATATTATTTACACCTAGAAATATAAACACCCCTTCTTTCAGGGCATTAGTATGTGTGTAGGGGGTGGTTAGTCAATCTAGTCAGTTGTTGAGAAGGATTTGGAAATTGTGGTTCGTTATCCTCAGTGCACCACAGGTTTCATATTTCCCCATGGTGGGCTGCCAGAGGGACTTCTCAGTGTTTGTGTTCTACTTTCAGCTTCAGTCATCTCTTCACATCAATCTAATAGGGGTTCCCTCTCCACACCTTGCCCTTCTCTAGTGGGAGACTACTATTATTACTTAGTGCTGGGCTCATTGTGAGGGGTAGGCAGCTAGGGGAGGACCAGAGAGAGCACCTGTCATTGACATGAGTGTGCAGGAAGTGAATGCTGCCTCTTGGTCCAGCTCAGTTTTAGGCAAGGCCTGGGTGCCTCAGGTGTGAGGACTTCTTGGGATTCCTCTCTTTTCCCCCATCATAGCCAGACTTTGCCTTGTATCTTTGGCAGGTCTTGGGCAGGAGAGTATTTCCTACCTCTTCCCTGCAACAGCAGACTCCTGCTGTATATTGGCACGGGATCCTGGATCAATGATGTTTTCCTGCCCCTCCTTCTGGAGCAGACAACTGATGCTTCTACCCTTCCTCCAGACATAGTAGGTCTTTGGATAATTCTGGGGCAGGGGCAGGATAGAGGGGTTTTTATTCTTCCCTTAGAAGCAGACAGGAGTTCTTCTTCCTTTTGTTCATCAGCTCTGGGGGAGAAAGTGTTGCTGCTGCTCCCTCATGGCATGAGGTGATTGCATCATAGGAGAGGAAGGTCTGAGGAAGCAAGCAGTGTTTCTTGCCTGTCCTGAGAGGCAGCATTCACTTCCTGCACACTCGTGTCAATGACAAGTGCTGTCTCTGTTCCTGCCCTAGCTGCCTCCAATCTTTCTTGCAGCTGCTGTGTGGCGATTTATGGAGACCTTGGGATGAGTGCAAACTTTCTATGTATCTGACTTCCAGTTCTAAACGGATAGGCTAGCAACCTATGGCTTTTAGGAATTTGTTCAATTTTTAGCTGATTTCTTTCTACAGACTCCTACCACCACTTCTTTCTCCTCCTTCCAATGGTAAAAAAGTTAATGTTTCATTTGTCTTTGTAGGCACTTGTCACTCATTAAAATTTAGTTCCTTTGGTTGCTTTTAAACCTCAGCTCTCTATTGGGTTCAAGACAAGCTCTGATTTTGTAGACGATCCACCTTTCTCTCAGCATTAGGATATGAGAAATATTCTTTTGGGGGCTTTGCACAACCTAGGAAGACATAGAACTCCCTGACTGATCTCTTTGTGGCTTCTCTTTGTATCCTAAGCCCTGTGTGAACAGAGCATTCTGTGCTACTGAGGCCATGCCACGCTGTTCCCTCTGCTAGAAATGTCCTGACCTATCACTTTCTTTTGCTTTTATTTATTATGTTGTTGTTTATCAAATTTATTCACAGACATAGTTTAAAGCAAGTGTGTTAAAAGTCTTTAAAGTACTAAAGGCAGAGGTCCCTGCTCCTTCTCTCTCCCTTTTTAATCCCTTTTCCAATGGGTTCCATGCCTGACTCCTTAGCTGATTGTTTTGGTATCTACCTTCATACCTGCAAATAACATGCTTAGATGGCTGCTTGTTGATTTTTCAATTTTCTATAATATCAAATTACATTCCATTATGCAATATGAGGATTTGTCTCTCTTTTCTCTTTTTCCTCCACCACAAACATCCACCTGTTTGTTTCTCCCATCCCAACTCCAAAAATGCTTGTATCATAATATTGATAAGATCAATATTTAGGGGTTACTTTAATATGACTTTTTTTGAGACAGGATCTCACTCTGTTACTCAGGTTAGGGTGCGGTGAGCTGAAGTCAGCTCATCGCACCCTCCGTCTCCAAGGCTCAAGTGGTTCTCCTGCCTCAGCCTCACGAGTGGCTGGGATTATAGGTGCGTGCCACCAAGCCTGGCTAATTTTTAAAAATATTTTTGGTAGACAGGGTTTCACCGTGTTGGCCAGGCTGGTCTTGAACTCCTGGCCTCAAGTGATCCACCTGCCTCAGCCTCCCAAAGTTCTGGAATTGCAGATGTGAGCCACCGTACCTGGCCTAATATGACTTAAATGATTTTTTGATTAAAATGTTAATCAAAGCTTAGCCATGCAATACATTGTAATTACTTTAACTTTCATAAAAAATCTTTTGCTTTCTCTGGAGTAATCATTGTCTTATTTGCTTGTTTGCTTCGTTTCTATCACTAATCCAATACTAATAATTAGGTGAACCCTAAACTCTACATTCATGTCTCAACTTTTTCTCGATACATTCCAATGCAACAGGTAACCTATCAATTTCATCTTCTTTCTAACATGCTCTAGTCTGGACTGGCTGCCTTTTATGCAAGGAACGTAGCTGTTATCCTGGGTTTTGCTTCTCTATCTACCTGGTGAATTCTCTGTGTATTAATCTGTTTTTACATTGCCATAAAGAACTACCTGAGACTGGCTAGTTTATGAAGAAAAGAGATTTGATTGACTCACAGTTCCACAGACTTAACAGGAAGCAAGACTGGGAAGCCTCAGAAAAATCACGGCAGAAGGCAAAGGGGAAGCAAGCACCTTGTTCACATGGTGGCAGGAAGGAGAGAGAGTGAAAGGGGAAGTGCCACACACTCTTCAACACCAAGATCTCATGAGAACTCACTCAGTATCACGGGAACAGCATGGGAGAAATCCACTGCTATGATTCCAGTCACCTCCCACCAGGTCCCTCCCCCAACACTGGGAATTACAATTCAACATGAGATTTGGGTGGGAACACAGAGACAAAGCATATCACCCTGTTTCCTGTGGCCATGTCTTTTTCTTTTCTTTTGTTTCTTTCAGTATTTTAGAGCTTCCTCGGCTAATTGATGTTCCCATGGTTCATGACAGGTAAATTTACAAGACTTTACACATCATAACATTGAAACATTTATTTTATACTACGTGATTGATGGTTAATTTTAGGTGTCGACTGGATTAAGGGCAACTAGATAACTGTTAAAGTATTATTTTATAATGTGTCTGTAAGGACTTTCCCAGAGGAGGTTGGCAGGTTAGTCAGTGGACTAAGTGGAGAATATCCAACCTCAGTGTGGGTAGCACCATCCAGTCAGCTGGGGACTTGGGTAGAACAATGAGGAAGAGGAAAAGCAAATCCACCCTCTCTCTTCTGGAGCTGGAATGTCCTTCTTGCGATCTTGCACATCAGAGCGTTAGGCCTTTGGACTCCAGGACTTTCACCAGGGGCCTTCCCAGTTCTCAGGTCTTTCAGACTTGGACTGAGCCAGGCTACTGGCTTCCCTGGCTCTTCAGCTTGTTGATGCCCTTTCATGGGATTTCTCAGCCTCCATAATTGCATGAGCAAATTCCTCTAATAGATCCTCTTTTATCATTCTCTCTCTGCGTATATATTCTATTGGTGCTGTCCTTCTGGAGAACTATGACTAATATGCCCTGAAATCTGATTCATAATTTGACTGGATGAAGTATTCTTTGTTGGAAATTATGTGCCTTTTACATCTTAAAGACATTTTCGCATTGTCTTCTCTTTCTGGTGCTATTTTGACTTCTGCCCCAGTGTTTGTCTCTGGCATTCTGAAATTTTATAACAATATCCTGGGTACTTCCTGTACCCTTAGAAAAAGAAACCCGTTTTGTTCTAGGAAATTACGTTATGTCATTGATAATTTCTTCCCATTTCTTTTCTCTTTCCAGGAACTTCTTTGGGTATTAGATCTCCTGAACTGGAGATCTAATTTTCTTATCATTTCTAGTTTTCTTATCATTTCTTCTATGGTCTATCTATTTTTCTGTCTGCTTCACTTTCTGAGCGAATGCTTCAACTTCATCTTTTCTTGCTTTTGATAAATTTCTCATATTTTTAATTTTTTAGAGTTTTTTTTCCTCTGAATGTTCCTGTTTGAAAACAATCTGTTTTTGTTTAATGAAAGCAATATCTTTTCTCTCTGATGATACTAAAGAGAAGTTTGTACATTTTCTTCTTGTGTAACTTCTGTTTCTTTCGGGTTTCCCTTTTGCTGTTTGTTATTTTGGTTTCTAACATCTATTTTAGGGGCTTTTCTCAAATGTCTGGTTTTCTTGGTTGCTCATTTTTAAGAGTGGCTTACTAAGAAGACTGTTGAAAGCTGTGTGTTTGTTGGTGGGGCTGGTGGAATTGTAGGAATCACTGTAAGGAATGTAGCTGGGCTGTTACATTGAAAAAATACCGTTAGTAGCATGAAGCCTTTCTCACAGGGAAAGTCAGATTCCTCTGTGAAGGCTCTTCCAATATCCTGCCTAGAGAGATAGGATGTGCCACCAGCGCGCTGCGAACTGAGTTTGGGAAAAGGGATGGGGATTTCAGCGTCTATAAATAAGTGTTCACTTGGCCCTTTTGCTCTCCGTATGGTGCCGTCACTCCCAGCTGGACCTCCATCTCTAGTCCAGGGAACTTCTTCAGAGAACAAGCCTCCCATCTCTTGCTGGGGCTGGACAGGGTGAATCCACCCAACTCTATGGTGGGAGGGAGAGAGAGGGAGTTGGGGAGAGGATCTCAGGATCTAACTCATAAGCAACTTAGCAACATTCATTTAGACCTACTTTGACACACAGACACACACACACACACACACACACACACACACATACACACATGCAAGCATAAACATGTGCACACACATGCATATATGCAAACACTCACACACACACATCTGTATTCCAGAGGTAACCACCGCCACCAGTTCTTGTGACTTTGCGGATTCTCTGGTGTTCATTGGATTGATTCTTGGCCTCCTCCAATACTGGTTTAGCATTCAGCTTTCTCGGGTCTTCTAATTCATTATCACTCTCCCCAACTCACTCAAGCCCTCCCATTGGACCTTGAGAGATTAATCTATCATCAGTATGTCAAATAAAAAAGTAGCTGGGTATGGCAGCTCACACCTCTATTCCCAGCTAATCAGGAGGCTGAGGTGAGAAGATCGCTTGAGCCCAGAAAGTCAAGACTGCAGTGAGCTGTGATAGCGCCCCTGCGTTCCAGCCTGGCAACAGAGGGACACCCCGGCTCAAAAAAAAAAAAAAAAAAAAACAAACCGAAAGGTAACAAAAATAACCCCAACCAAACAGAACAACAACAACAAAGAATCAGAGAAGGTTCAGGGGAGGAGCTACTGGAAGTGGCCCAAGTAAAGACAGGTGACTACAGGCTCCTGCATAAAGATGGCAACTGAAGGCTCCATGTTTACCATTGCTCCCACCTGAAAGGATAGCGAAGTAACTGTTTTGAAGGCAAAAACAAACAAACAACAACAACAAAAAACTCTCAGGAGAAAAAGATTGGAGGAGAGAGGTAGCTCACATTAGGGAGTTACGAGGAATATAGTAATAAAGGTCAGGCCAGGCGTGGTGGCTCACGCCTGTAATCCCAGCACTTTGGGAGGCTGAGGCGGGAGGATCACATGAGCCCAGGCAATCAAGACCAGCCTGGGTAACAAAGTGAAACCCAGTCTCTACTAAAAATAATTTTTTAAAAATTAGCTGGGCGTGTTGGCAGCTGTGGTCCTTGATGCTGAGGAGGCTGAGGTGGGAGGATTGCTTAAACCCAGGAGTTTGAGGCTGAGGTGAGCCGTGATTGTGCCATGGCACTCCAGCCTAACAGCAAGATCCTTTCTCAGAAAAAAAAGGAAAAGAAGTCGGAGTGCAATTGCATGGGAAGTTTGAGTTTCTCACGGGTGGCTGAAGTGAACAGTGCTGGCAGACTTGAAGGGATTCGTCTTCATGGCCTATTTCAGTGGAAGATGAGTCAAATGTCCAGGCCTAGAGTGTTTGGCTAGAGCCCATGGAGCCTAATGTCCATAGGTAGTTCTGGACCATGGTTCTCTCTTGTGGTAGAAACAAGCTTATACCAGCAGACACTCAGGTTTTTGGCATCACCAATCTCTGCTGAAGCCCTCAGTTGGTGGGGCCTTTTGGAAAGGGTAGATGTCCCTGGAACAAGCACATGGAGCTTCCTCAAGGTGCTCTGATATGGGAAAGTGTTGGGGTCCAGGGGAAAGTCTTATGGAGCAGATGGGCTCTCTACCTGATGCACACAGAAGCCAATGCTGGCCAGGCACTGTGGCTCACACCTGTAATCCCAGCACTTTGGGAGGCCGAGGCGGGTGGATCACGAGGTCCGTTGATCGAGACCATCTTGGCTAACACAGTGAAAGCCCGTCTTTACTGAAAATACACACACACACACACACACACACACACACAAAAAGCCAGATGTGGTGGCACACACCTGTAGTCCCAGATACTCAGGAGGCTGAGGCAGGAGAATTGCTTGAACCCGGAAGGTGGAAGTTGCAGTGAGCTGAGATTGTGCCACCGCACCCCAGCCTGGGTGACAGAGCAAGACTTTGTCATACACACACACACACACACACACACACACACACACACACACGAAGCCAATACTATGGCGTGGGCTTTTGAGAAAAAAAAAAAAAAAAAGGTTTTATTGCAACATGGGCCAGCAAGGAGACAGGAGGGAGGCTGAAATCTGTCTCCTCCACTGGGGGGCTGGGGCAAGTTTTAAGGGCTCACAGGGCATGGGAAGGGTCTGATTGGAGGGTTTTACATTTGACATTTAGGGTAAGGTATGTTGAAGCAGATTTTACCCCTGAACTTTGGGGCCAATGGACACCTCGCATCTGAAAGAGTTCCAGCATTCAGGTTCTGGAACTTATGGAAGGACTTACTGGTTCTGGGTGTTACTGAGGTGAACGCCTTTTCTATTGCTCGGGCTACATGACTTGCAGTTGCTGGCTGTGTTATACCTACATGGTAACTTGACATTTTGTTATCAACAAAGTAGGCCCAGTTTCTGTTAGGCATGGTGGCATGTGCCTGTGTCCCAGCTACTTGGGAGGCTGAGGTGGGAAGATCACTTGAGCCCTGGAGGTCAAGCCTGCTGTGAGCCATAATTGTGCCACTGCACTCCAGGCTGGGTGACAGAGCAAGACCTTATCTCAAAAAAAAAAAAAAAAAAAAAAAAAAAAAAAAAAAAATATATATATATATATATATATATATATATGAACATAAAATTCAATTTAATGAACTCAAAGTTCATGATGATTGATGATAAGACTTTTGCCAGGCAGAGGTTTGGGGAGAATAAAATGTTACAAAAATTCCAGATGGTGAGAAGCATCTGTGATCCCTTGCTGTTATTCTTTCCCCTAGGACTGCCTTTCTGGCATGGCTCCATCAGTCACACAGACTCTGTGACCCTGTGCCCCATGCCCTTGAATGGAGATGTGGGTTGCTGCTGGCACCGGTCCCCTGCCCATCCTGTGGATGACACGCCTGACCCACGTCCCCTCGTGCCCTCCTGCTGACAGGACTGTGCTCACCAGCTTTGATAAAACCAAAGAGTGGGGAACAGCTTCTTGTCACCTGCTGGAAAGGCAGCATCTACACAGGGTGGCCTCTGTCCCCTCCTTGGCTGTTGGCTTTTTACACATCAGTGTCCTCATTTCCCCCACAAGCCCAAGGGCGGCTGACGCTCCATATTCCTCAGTGACTTCATTTGGGAAGAGAAGGGGAACAGGTCCGGCGCTGTGTTTCTCTAACATGGAGATTGACGTTTCAACACCAGAACAGTTGGTGGAAGGAAACAGTTTTCCTCATCCTCACAGCTCTGGAGAAGAGGAAGAAAACGCTACCAGTTAAATAAAAAGCTTCAAAAGGCATCGTAAACTCCCATAGCAGGATATTTAAAGAATGATTTTAACGATCAGACTAAATAAGGCGACCTGACTCTGCCTGGAAAACTCACCCGGCTCAGGAGAGCTTTGTCATTATTACCTCATCTGAGAGCCACTTAACCCAGGCAGGCCCTGGACATGCCTGATCTCACGCGGGACTGCCGGTGCAGCGCAGGCAGATGGCAGACTGGCCGTGCCTCCTCACAGGCCCTGCCTGGCCACCACTGTTCGGATCCAGCTCTTGTTTCTGTGCTACTCAGAGAGCGTAGAGGAGACCTGTGTGTACAGCGGCCGAGGCAGGGTCAAGGCAGCGGGTGGGCACAGGTGTGTTCTTCCTTTCTGTCCATTCCTGCTGGGAGGCATTTCTCTAGGGAAAGGGAGTTAGGGTTTCTCTGGAGCAAGAAACCCCCTGCCCTTCCTCTCCATGATTTTGTGAGGATTCCCGATTCTGGCTCATGTGGTTCAAGTCCATTCAGAGATGCAGGTGTGAACCAAGCCTCTGCCACTGACTTACTGTTTAGTGAATAAATCACTAAGACTCTTTGGACAATTTGGGGACATGTAGGGGCCTTCCAGTTTGCAATATTCTGTAATTCTGACAGCTCTCTGGGTGTCCATGGGTAATGCACAATTTTTGCCTTTTATTGGAGGGAGCTGAGGGTTGTATTGATTTGGTTTGGTCTGAGAAGCAAGGAGGCCCAGGCACTCATCTTCTCCTAATTAATTTTTCATGTACTATGGCAGCGATTCCTCCTACAGCCAGGAGAGGCTGTACAGCGGCTTCTCCGATGCTTTTTACTAGCATCAGATGTCAGCAGAAATGGCCCACCTCCTGGTCCTGCAGCCCCAGTGGATGTCTAGGGAGGGGACACAGCTGTCCCTTCTGTCTTCTCAAACAGGTGGCGGGGAGGAATTGGGGGAAGGGACATAGAGAGAGGCAGAGAGAAAGGAAGACAGAGAAAGGGAGAGGGCAGGAGAGAGGAAGAGAGGAGAGAGAGAAAGAGAGAGAGAGAATGGCTTGAATAATTGAATGAGAATTGTCTTCCCTGAGTTCAGCATGGTGGCTCATGCCTGTAATCCCAGCACGTTGGGAGGCTGAGGCAGGCGGATCACTTGAGATCAGGAGTTCGAGAGCAGCCTGGCCAATGTGGTGAAATCCCATCTGTACTAAAAATACAAAAATTAGCTGGGCATGGTGGCACACGCCTGTAATCAGGAGGCTGAGGCAGGAGAATGGCTTGAACCTGGGAGGCGGAGGTTGCAGTGAGCCAAGACTGTGCCACTGCATTCCAGCCTGGGCGACAGAGTGAGACTCTGTCTCAAAAAACAAAACAAAACAAAACAAAACAAAAAAACAAAAAGAGAATTGTCTTCCCTGAAATGAAAAGGATTTTTTCCCAGCAGGAAAGCACTGGAGCCCCGGCGGCCCCGATGGCTTCCTCTGGGTCATAAACGGCACAGCTGCAATGTGAGCTCCTGTTGGTTTTCTTCACTGAAGTAGGGCTGCTTTTGCCATGAGTTAAGGCTTCAACCTATTTTGATCTTTCCAAATAGTCACTGAAGATAGTGGGGTGCATCCCCATGGGCTATCAGAGGACTGTTTTCCTCTTACTGGGACATCCTGTGAGTCTTGTCCCACAGGGCTATGGAGATGTGGTTGGTACAGGGCACACTCCTACATACTTAAAGCACAATCGCACTGCCATGGACTTGCTTTGTCTGATCCCCGTCAGGCTGTGAACACTCTGGAGAGAGGAAGTCTGTTTTGTTTGTCTGGGTCCCAGGACCCCATCCAGAGTCAGGAACTTAGGAGCTGTCCATCAAACAGTTGTTCAGTGGACGGGAAATAAAGGAACATAAATATGACCCTTGCTGGCTGGGCGCGGTGGCTCATGCCTGTAATCCCAGAACTTTGGGAGGCTGAGATGAGCGAATCATGAGGTCAGGAGTTCAAGAATAGCCTGACCAACATGGTGAAACCCTGTCTCTACTAAAACTACAAAAATTAGCTGGGCGTGTTGGCATGTGCCTGTAATCTCAACTACTCAGGAGGCTGAGGCAGGAGGATTGCTTGAACTCAGAAGGCATAAGTTGCAGTGAGCTGAGATTGTGCTACTATACTCCAGCCTGGGCGGCAGAACAAGACTCTGTCTCAAAAAAAGAAAAAAAAGAAAAAAAAAGAAGACTCTTGCTTTTATCTTCCCGGGGCCTCCCAGGCTCTGGCATTTAGATAAATGGTTCCAGTCTATAGAAGATGATTCTGTAGCACCATGGTGTGGGAGCACAGGGCAGAGGTCCAGCCCAATGATCACCCTTCAGTACGTCAAACGCCTTGCGCTTCACTGCCAGCCTTTTTGAGGTGGCTGAGAAAGTTTATGTTCAATGTCAAAATGCTCTCCTTGGGGAACATCTAACATGGATTCCTTGAGAAAGTAAGTTAATTTCTCAGGTTTGCTGTTGGTAAGTGTCCCACTCACTGCCTGCTAGGAATTCTGCTTTCCAAACCTGTACTCCTCTTACCATGTCATCCTCACCCCCTGTTGAGTTGCTTCTTATAAGAATAGAAATAGTGGCCACATGTGGTGGCTCAGCACTTTGGGAGGCTGAAGTGGGTAGATCACCTGAGATCAGGAGTTCGAGACCAGCCTGACCAACGTGGAGAAAACTTGCCTCTAATAATAATAAAAAAATTAGCCAGGTGTGGTGGCAGGTGCCTATAATCCCAGCCACTTGAGAGGCTGAGGCAGGAGAATCGCTTGAACCCAGGAGGTGGAGGTCGTGGTGAGTCAAGATTACACCATTGCACTCCAGACTGGGACACGAGTGAAACTCTGTCTCAAAAAAAAAAAAAAAAAAAAAAAAAAAAAAAAAAAAAAAAAAAAAAAAAAAAAAAAAAAAAAAAAAAAAAAAAAAAAAAAAAAAAAAAAAGAAAAAGAAAAAGAAGGAAAGAAAGAAAAGAAAAGAAAGAATAGAAATGGTAGGTGGTGCTGGTGGCTCACACCTATGATCCCATTGCTTTGAGAATCCAAGGCAGGAAGATTTCTTAAGGCCAGGAGTTCAAGACCAGCCTGTCCAGCCTGCGCAACTTAGAAAGACTCCATCTTCCTGCCTCCACCTTTTTTTTTCTTTTTTAAGAGATAAGGTCTTGCTGTGTTGACCAGACTGGTCTTGAACTTCTGGCCTCAAGTGATCCTCCCATCTCAGTCTCCCAATATGCTAGGATTACAGGTATGAGCCACTGCACCCAGCCTAACAAAATATTTTTAAATCAGCTGGGCATGGCAGCTCCCACCTGTAGTTCCAGCTACTTGGAGGCTGAGGTGGGACGATTACTTGAGCCCAGGAGTTCCAGGATGCCGTAAGTTATAACCATGCCACTGTAATCCAGCATGGGTGACAGAGCCAGACTCTGTCGAAAGAAGGAAAGAAAGAAAGGAAGAGAGAGAGAGAGAGAGAGAGAGGAAGAAAGGAAGGAAGGAAGAAAGAAGGGAAGGAAGGAAGGAAGAAAAAGAAAGAGGAAGAAAGAAGGGAAGGAAGAAAGAAAAAGAGAAAGGGAAGGAAGGAAAGAAGGAAGGGGGAAAAGGAAGAAAGAAAAAAGAATAGTAAGGGTGGTGGGGGAAGAAGGATGAAGAGAGGGTGGTTATGGGTACAAACATAGAAGAAATAAGTTCAGATGTTTGAAAACACACTAGGGTGATGATACTTAGCATCAATGTCATGCATATTTCAAAGTAACTAGAAGAGAGGACTTGAAATGAAGCCAACACAAAAATGATAAACACTTAAGGTGAGGAATATCCCAATTACTCTGACTTGATCATTATATATTCTTTGCATGGAGCAAACACTCACAAGTACCTCATATATGTAAATTAGTATACATCAATAAAGGGAAGAAAACTAGATAATAAAAAAATAGAAATGGAATAAAGAACAGAAACTGAAAAGCAAGTATAATAAGTGGGCGGGAGGATGACATGGTGAAGTGAGTTGCTTCAGAATGCAGGTGCTTACCTTTGTCATTGTCCATCGGTTACCAAGAAGGACTTGAAATTGTCATTTTTTTTTTCTGGAGAAAACAAAGGGAAGGTGGGTGTGTATTCTGGTATCTCTCCATTTCTTTCTCTTATGCCTGAGGTTTCTCGGTGACTTTTGTTAAGTTCATTTGCAACATCCATTTGGAAACAGAGCATAAACTTGTTCTCTCTCTCTCTTCTCTCCATTCTTGCCCGGGCTGGGACTCTGTTCCCAGTGGTGATGGAAGACTGGCCCTTGAGCTGCATCCTTGGTGACTTTTCCTTCTTCATCTCATTGCCGAGGAGGAGGAAAAAGAGGAGGAAAAGGAGAAAACCAACCACGATCCACAGTCACTAAATGAGCATGCCAGGTTGCCATGCTGCACAGCTCCAGGCAGTACCATGGGCCAAGTGGCCAACATGGATGGATCCCTGAGGAGGGGTCCAGTGAGCCTGCATGCCCTGGGCAGACCTGAAGTCAATAATCCTGCAAAAAAGGTCATTCCTTCCCAACAGAAGTCAGTGGGCTATCTTCCACAGATACCCACAAAATTTCCCTCCTTTTCCTTCCACGAAGAACTGGTGAAAATGTCATCGTGGATCTGACCTGCATCTGGAGACCATCCTGCAGAGGCACCACAGAGCTCCTTTCTGCACAGGCATTTACGGTGCCTGAGAACTTGGAGAGGCGAGCTCTCGAGGGAGTTGGGGTTTTGACTTTGCCGTGACTACTCAGGCCAGGATGAAGGCTGATGCTTACCGTGTGCATCCTTTGATTCACCCTTCAATCCTCACAATAACCCCATGTCACCAGGAGGAAACTGAGGCAAAGTCCACACAACTGGCAAATTGGGTGTGACTCTCTTTCCGTCACAGCAGTTTGCTGGGCACAGACTGGGAGCCAGATGCTCAGGTGAGTTAGTTCCAGTGGCTGCTTTCTTTCGGCCCCCAGACCTCCATTCTCTCCCTCTGCCGCTGGACCTGTCACTGTTGCCTTCTTGGGACCCTCCCAAAGCCTTGCTGATTTTCTCCCCTCCTGGGCTTTGAGCAAGGCTTACCCATGTGGCCGCACTTTCAGCAACTTGGGGGAAGAGGATACGAGGTTGGATCCATTTCCCTTAGGAAGGGTCTGAGGCTTCTCATGCTCCATCTAACAATCGTGTCTTTCTCAAAATATACAAATTTATGTTACACAAGAGATTCAACACCCAAGTGTACAGGTGACACACAAGGTGACTTTTTATCTATGGAGAAAGTGGAATGCAGGGTCCAGCCCCGCAGGGTCTAGGGGGTGTTCTTTTGTGTGTGGAGACAATAGATCGCAGGAAAGAAGGACACAAAACACAGAGATAAGAGAAGAATTCAGCTGGGCCCGGGGGACCACTACTACCAAGGCGTGAAGTCCAGTAGTGGCCCCCAGTGCCAGGACACTCTGACTTTTATTGAGTACCCAGCAGGCGGTGGGGTAGGTAGGGCGAGTCATTCGTGGTCAGTGATAGGGTCAGGTAAATCACGTGTCTTGGAGATAGGGGTCCAGGTCTTTCAAGTAGCCAAGGCGAGGAGAAAACCTCATGCGTCGGCACTTTTTCATACTTGTCAAGAAAGAACAAAGACATTAACATTTACGTTACTATTACTGATTCTATCTTTTAAGAAAAGGAGGGACCAGGTGCGGAAGTGGAACATGAGCGTGGACATGGAACGTGACCGCTGAGGCACAGCATCACGTAGCGACAGTGAAGCCCCTGGTGTCTGCGGGCCTGACAGCATCAGGCCCTCCGCAGGAGCATGGAGGAGTGGAGTTTTCTCCTCACTCCGCCAGGAAGGAGACAGCTGGGCCATTTTGGACATCTCCTTCCCTAGCTGGCTAATCAGCAGGTGCTTTCACAGCACTGGTGCTGCCGCACAGCCGAGGCGCCCTCCAGCAGCCCTTATGCGGGCGTGACAGAGGGCTTAGAGCATCTTTGTTCACAGTGTCACCTCAGTTCCATGCTTCATAACCCGATAGTCATTAGCAAAATTAAAGGTTATATTGAGTATATATATTTCTGTGATCACATATGGATAACTGTGATTATTCATGATTATATATAGGAGTAACTATGGCTCTAATTCTTTTCTAGTTCTGTATTCATATGGGAACAGGCTGAAGCTTCAGACCCTTGCCTCAGCACTTGCGGGGTCTCCCACGGGGTCTCCCACCCACAGTGGAAGCACTGGAGGAGCCACAGAGAGGGAAGTGAGGGGTGCCAGGTGAGGGCGGCATGATGCTTCCTTCTCTCTCAGCCAAGCTCTGTCACTTCTTGCTCCAAGGGACAGACTGTGCTCCTGTGGGAAGCCTCTGACCTCGCTCCAGTGAGAATGGCAAAGAGAGAGGAGGTGACCCAGCTGGCCTTCTGCCTGCTATGGATGCTTAGCAGGAGGATGAAATACACTTATTAGCCAAACCCGATGACGGGCCTTCGTTTCTGCTTTTTAATCCCTTGGTAGTTTATAAATGTTCCTTTCTCTTTTGCAGCTTTGAACTACGCACCATTCTTTAAAGAATGTCAGAGTAAAAGTGGATACAAAAGAATATTTCTCACCATCATGCCATATCAGTTTTTATGTGTAATTTTGTGGCTACGCTTTCCAACCAGAGATTGGTGTTATAATATTCTGAAGTGAAAAGCGTAAAAGAGTTATTGCCATTGAGATGTAAATATATATAAATGCCCTTTTTAGAATCCAGTGATTTCATCAGGCTTTTGGGAATGCTTGCTTGTCATTTTATAATTGCAATGAAACTGAAAAATAGACCTGAAATTATACAAAAAGGCATTGAGGAGTGCCCTGCATCTATGTTCTCCTAGTTTTTGAAGGCAAATTCTCTATGAATAGGACTTAGAGAGATTCTAATTGATCTTAGAATCGAGTTTCCAGCAACTGAACATACCTTTTAGTCTTCTTTAGTTCAAATCATCATTTTGTGTCTTCTTTGTTACAATTACTAGTGCTGGAAAATAAAATGCAATCCACTGTGATTCGTGTGTAGAATGCTGGTTAGTTCAGCTCCGAAGAGCAAATAAGATGTTCTATGCACAGATGTCTCCTGGGCCTGCTCATAATAGGTATTCAGTAAATATTTGTTGAATGATTAAATAAGTGAATGAGCGAATGAATACAAGGATGCTGCAATGTAGCATATGTAACTCGATTAATTATTGTGTGTATTTTTTACTGTCTCTCTCCCCTCAATAGGATGATGGCCTCTCGAGGACAGAGGTTTTCATATGATTTGTTCACGGGTGTATCCCAGGCACATAGCGGGATGATTGGCACGTAAGATACTCGACAAATATTTCTCGAACCATTAATGAGTCTGAGGCTGTAGCCACAGATTGCACTTTCTCATCTCAGCCAGATGGTTCTTAAATGTATATCTTCAGTCATAAAGGGAATTGGGAGAAATATTTTAGATGTGTTAAAGAATGAGAGCAGATTGCTCACCCATTCCTGGTCTCTTTACACGAATGAGTCTGCCCACAAGAGCCCTCACTGGAAATGTGTGACAGGCGACTGTAGACCTCAGCGTTTCTCTCTTAGGAATTCCTTCGGACCACCTTTAATTTGTCTGCTCTGCAGTTTCTCACCTTTTGTTTTTCACTTTTTGGTTCCTCACCATACTCATTTCTCATGAAAGCAGGTACTCAGACAGATCCATATGCCCATGTTCATTGTATGCTATTCACAGTAGCCAAGAGGTAGAAGCAACCCACCGTGGATGAATGGGTAAGCACAATGTGGTATGCGCATACAGTGGAATATTACTCAGACTTTAAACAGGAAGGAAATTCTGACACCTGCTATAACATGGATGGACCTTGAAGACATTATGCTGAGTGAAATAAGCCAGTCACAAAAGGGCAAATACAGGCTGGGCATGGTGGCTCACACCTGGAATCCCAGCACTTTGGGAGACCAGAGCAGGTGGATCACTAGAGATCAGGAGTTCCAGACCAGCCTGGCCAACATGGTGAAACCCCATCTCTGCTAAAAATACAAAAATTAGCTGGAAGTGGTGGCCCATGCCTATAATCCCATCTACTCGGAAGGCTGAGGCAGGAAAATCACTTGAACCAGGGAGGCGGAGGATGCAGTGAACTGAGATCACGACACTGTACTCCAGCCTGGGCGACAGAGCAAGAAAGAGTCCATCTCAAAGAAAAAAATACTCTGGTTAACATGGTAACATTTATGTCATGTATAATTTTATCACAATAATAAATAATCTTTAAAAAGACCCACCCCTAACCACCCATTTGGGCTCTGTGGTTCCACCCATGCCTTTGCCTTTGACTTGAGGTCATTTTTTTCTGAATACATTTTCAGGTATGAATCTTGGCCAGACTCAAGGACTCAACTGTGTTCCCTGACTCAGGTTTGATTGGCATCTTCTCATCTTCCATTTGTTCACCATCTTGAACATAAAGCAAAGAATCCACTCTTAAATGTTGTCTTGGTTTAAGTCAGGGGCCAGCACAGGAGGATTCTTTATTATGGTTTTCAGTTAACCATTCAGCTTTTTGCAGGTCCCTCGGAGGAGAAGTTGAAAAGATTAATAGAAGATGAAAGGGCTGGAAACTATAGATGGTGATTGTTGTTCTATTAAGATGCTGTTGCTGCCAGGAAGGAAATAAATAATTCAATATGATACATATGTATATACGCACATACGCTTTTGAGTCTGTATATAAATGAGTAGGTGCTTTGGGAACTTGCTTACATATTATCCTAGAGCGTGTATGTTATGAAGGCAGGGAGTTTTTCATTTTGTTCATTATTTTATTCCCACTGTTCCTGTTATGAAGTAGGTGCCCAATCAACATTAGTTAAGTGGATGAATGAGTACATTTTAAACACACACACACACACACACACACACACACACACACACACACACACAGAGAGGGAGAGAGAGAGAGATTGAGAGACAGAGTCATTGCTGCTTCTGGCTTAGTGCCAACAGTTACATGTAGAGAAACTCAAATCTATTAGAGCGTTCAGCTTGTGGCTTTCTTTCCAGCCACACTATAACTGTGTACTGTTGTAAATGACATCTCTTCCCATGCTTTGGAATGTTGCCTTGTTGCCCAGGCTGGAGTGCAATGACGCCAACTCGGCTCACTGCAACCTCCACCTCCCAGGTTCAAGCGATTCTCCTGCCTCAGCCTCCCAAGTAGCTGGGATTACAGGCACCCACCACCACCACCACCAGCTAGTTTTTGTATTTTTAGTAGAGAAGGAGTTTCATCATGTTGGTCGGGCTAGTCTCGAACTCCTGACCTTAGGTGATCCACCCATCTCAGCCTCCCAAAGTGCTAGGACTATAGGCGTGAGCCACCACGCCCGGCCAATTCTCCCTTTCTACACTGTTTTGCATATTTTCATTTTATGAGCAGGTTGGAAGATGAATTTTAAGGGTGTTATTACCTATGTTTGCAGTACATAAAGAAGAAAAAAACTGAAATTTTCTTTGTACAGTTTTTAATGCTCCAAAATCTCATGGCAATTAAACAATTATTATTTAATCAGGATATAAAAAGTTATGCAGAACGTGGATGTATTTGAGACACAGGTCATATAATAATTATTGGTGTTAGTAATACCAGTTAGTACATAGAACCCAATATTTGTTAATCATTATGTAATTCGTTTTGTTAGTTGACTTTGGGTGATTCCTCTAAGGAGTATAAGTGACCACATTTTTTTTTTTTTTTTTTTTTTTTGAGATGGCGTCTTGCTCTGTCACCCAGGCTGAAGTCCAAGGGCACAATCTTGGCTCACCACAACCTCTGCCTCCCGGGTTCAAGCAATTCGCCTGCATCAACCTCCTGAGTAGCTGGGACTACAGGTATGTATCATCACACCTTGCTAATTTTTTGTATTTTTAGTAGAGACAGGGTTTCTCCGTGTTGATCAGGCTGGTCTCGAACCCCTGACCTCAGGTGATCCACCTGCCTTGGCCTCCCAAAGTGCTGGGATTACAGGCGTGAGCCACCATGCCTGGCCTACATATTATTAATTCTCATAACATTCTTGGGAGCTAAATATTGCCATTCAGCAGTAACAACCTCTCAGATATTAACTGATTTGCCATACCATAAAGGGACTAAACATTTAGGAACAATGACAAATTATATGGTACATATATTTTCTATTTTGAATTGCTCTAAAAAATTCATGCCTAGTCCATTTTATCAAGCAAATGTGCAGCATTTTTTCCCTATGATTCTAGCTTTTCTTTCTATACAAGATTGAGCTGGAGTGTAGTATGTGTCAGGGCAACTTTGTGGTGGGGACACCCATACTGGGTTTTCTACTCCATGGGGACCTGGGACTTCCTGAATGTTGAGAGAAAAGAGAGAGGCCGGGTGCGGTGGCTCACGCCTGTAATCCCAGCCCTGTGGGAGGCCAAGGCGGGTGGATCACAAGGTCAGGAGATCAAGACCATCCTGGCCAACATGGTGAAACTCCATCTCTATTAAAATTACAAAAAATCAGCCGGGCATGGTGGCACACGCCTGTAGTCCCAGCTGTTCGGGAGGCTGAGGCAGGAGAATTGCTTGAACCCAGGAGGTGGAGATTGCAGTGAGCTCAGACTGTGCCACTGCACTGCAGCCTGGTGACAGAGCAAGACTGTGTCTCAAAAAAAGAAAAAGAAAAGAGAGATATCGAAAGGAAACATTTAGTCCTTGAATTCCTATTTAAATTCCATGATGCCAAAGGGGTTAGATCATTGCCAAAAGCTTAAGCAACTGAGCTGAAAATAAAGCTTAATTGGAAATGATATAAAGAGAGAACAAGAACTGGGTCAGCAGGTAGGAGTTAGTGGGAGGCACTCCCTCTCTTTAGTTTCCCCGAGGCCTCTTGGAGGATGTCATTCCCTCTCCTTACTCCATCACCTGCCTCTGTTCAGGCTTCATGGCAGCATCAGCAAAGGCAAGGCAGCCAGGGAGGGCTGCTGAGAACGAGGTTCCATAACAGGGAGAGCAGAAGGGAAGGGCTTGGTTTTTAAACTACTTCAGTTCTTCCTCCTCCTCTCTCCCTCTCTCTGCTGCCTTTCCTGGCTCATTTCATTTTCCCACACTGCCATTCTTTGTAAGTGCAATCACAAAGATGCTTTAATATAGCATTAAAAATCCAGTTATCGGAAATCAATTTGTCTATGCAAACTAAGGATGCAGGATAAATCGGATGCTCATTCTGTAACCATCTGAGGACTCTCAGCAGGAAAGGCAGAAATGCTATGGGGAGACACTGACACCCTACATCCATCCTGTGATCAGCCTTGCCCCATTCATAAGTGGCGGAATGAGAACAACTCAACCTCGGCAATCAGGGCTGGAGAGGCCATTGTTGGGCTTAGGAACCCACAGGTAGAGAGATAATACTGCAGATGGAAAGTGCTTCACACACAGTAACTGCCTCCAAGGCCCAGAGAACAGGTGTAACACGCAAGGAGCAGGGCTACGGCTAACGTGTTGGCATCTGGGGCTAATATTTCTAAAAATGATGTAACCTAGAGGTAGAAAAACAACTATCTTGTCCAAAATGAATGATAAAGAGCTGAAGTCACTATCAAAAGGACAGCAGGCTACTAACCAGCAGACAAAGTAAAACATTTTCTAATCCTGTGTTAGATATACATTTTAAATGATTTTAAAACAAATCTCACATAACCTCACAACAATTCTCTAATGTAGGCAGGAAACTATTACCACCCTCGTGTGACAAGGAGATCAGCTAAGTGCCTTGCCACAGTCACCTGGCATTCACATCTGTCATTCGAATTGTGGGTCACCCATGCCTGGGCAGTACCTCCCACTTCTTTCAAGGCTGCAGATTCCTCCTCTCCTTTCCCACCATGTTCTCAGCAGCCCAGGTCCCTGTGGCCTCACTTTTGGTTACCCGTCCAGAGCCCCCTAGCTAAGGTCTATCTCTTCTTACAGGCTCCTCCATTCCCAAGGCTGTGGAACACAATTTTCATTCTTCCTAATGTCACTGTCATCCCCAGATATCCCTGCAGTGCCCAGCACACAGTAGGCGTTGAATCAACCTTTGGTAACGGAAGTGTTTCCATGTTAAGACTCCACTGCCCTGTCTGCCCCTCCAAGTTCTTCATCCAGCCCCATTTTCTCTCATCTCAGCTGAGCCAAGACAGGCGGACTTCCACCTTCACACCCAAACTGGCTCTTCATCTGGAAGGTAGCATGCTCTTGAAACTACTTTTGCAAATTTATAACAAGAGAAATATGACATAGTTGACTCCATCTTTCTATTTTTTTTTTTTTTTGAGATGGAGTCTCACTCTTTCGTCCAGGTTGTCCAGGTTGGAGTACAGTGGTGCAATCTTGGCTCACTGCAACCTCTGCTGCGTGGGTTCAAGCAATTCTTCTGCCTCAGCCTCCCAAGTAGCTGGGATCATGGGTGCCTGCTACTGTGACTGGCTAATTTCTGTATTTTTAGTAGAGACGGGGTTTCACCATCTTGGCCAGGCTGATCTTGAACTTCTGACCTCGTGATCCACCCTCCTTGGATTCTCAAAGTGCTGGGATTAGAGGCGTGAGCCGCTGCACCCAGCCCTCCATCTTTCTTTTAACCTCCAAGCTGTACTTGGTCATCCCTGGGTATAGGCCAAGTTAACTTCGGTAGAAATTCAGTTTATAGTTTAACCTTAAAGCAAGGATGATAATAGCCTTTCCCCAAAACTAAACTCACTTTGGAAAACTAATGAAAGGCTTCAGGGTTAGGAAGATGAGAGGGCCTGAATTCTGAGATGTAGACATAAATGAAAACCAGCCATTGTGTTGAAGGTCACAAGACTTACAACTTTCCCAATTACTCCTGTAGATAACGTTTTTACTATTGTAGAAGCTAAAGTTTGCCTTTTGAGGTGTTTTTTGACTCCTGTATTCCTGATAACTGGTTCACTCCTTCTAGACCCACCCATTTTCCACAACCCTATGATTTCGCCCCTAACCAATCAACAGTCCCCATTCCATGGCCCCTTGCCCACCAGCTATCCTGGAAGAGTTATAACCTCCAAGGCTTTGGGGAGACTGATTTGAGTGATAATTCCAGCTCGTCCAGGCTGAGCTGGCCTCGTGTCAATTCAACTCTTTTTTTTTGAGATGAAGTCTCTCTCTGTTGCCAGGCTGGAGTGCAGTGGTGTGATCTCGGCTCACTGCAACCTCTGCCTCCAGGGTTCAAGTGATTCTCCTGCCTCAGCCCCCCCGAATAGCTGGAATTACAGGCGTGTGCCACCACACCCAGCTAATTTTTGTATTTTTAGTAGAGACGGGTTTCACCATGTTGCCCAGGATGGTCTCCATCTCTTGACCTAGTGATCCACCTGCCTTGGCTTCCCGAAGTGCTGGGATTACAGGCATGAGCTACTGCGCCTGGCCAGTTCAACTCTTTCTTTACCACAGTACCATGGTCTCAGTGGATTGATTTTGTCCATGACGTGGCAGAAGAATCTGCTGGGTGATTATGCTCTCCTCCTTCCTGTGAACCAAAAGTAAAATTCTAAGGCCCCCAACCAACAGAATGGACTCCTCTCTAAGCCAAGGGGACCCAAAGAAACCTGAAAAACTAGGTCAGGCCACATGGGAAGTGGGGGTTAGACATGCCTCATTATACTTTCCTCCCTTTAGTGTTCAGGTGCAACTGAACAAATTTAACATTAAAATAGAGATCTTTTTTTAAATACTTTAAGTTCTGGGGTTCATGTGCAGATTGTGCAGGATTGTTACATAGGTATACACATACCATGGTAGTTTGCTGTATCCATCCCCCTGTCATCTACATTAGGTATTTCTCCTAATGTTATCCCTCTCCAATCTCCCCACCCCCTGCCATCCCTCCCCAGTCTCCCCACCCCACAACAGATGCCAGTGTGTGACATTCCCCTCCTTGTGTCCGTGTGTTCTTGTTGTTCAACACTCACTTATGAGTGAGAACATGTGGTGTTATTTTTTCTGTTCTTGTGTCAGTTTGCTGAGAATGATAGTTTCCAGCTTCATCCATGTCCCTGCAAAGGACATGAATGCATCCGTTTTTATAGCTGCATAGTATTCCATGGTGTATGTGTGCTACATTTTCTTTATCCAGTCTATCATTGTTGGGCATTTGGGTTGGTTCCAAGTCTTTGCTGTTATAAACAGTGCCACAATGAACGTACGTGTGCATGTGTCTTTATAATAGAATGATTTATAATCCTTGGGTATATATCCATTAATGGGATTGCTGGGTCACATGGTATTTCTATTTCTAGATCCTTGAGGAATCGCCACACTGTCTTCCATAATGATTGAACTAGTTTACCCTCCCAACAACAATGTTAAAGGGTTCCTAACTCTCCACATCCTCTCCAGCATCTGTTGTCTCCAGATTTTTTAATGATTGCCATTCTAACTGGCATGAGATGATATGTATGTGGTTTTGATTTGCATTTCTCGAACGACCAGTGATGATGAGCATTTTTTCATATGTTTGTTGGCCACATAAATGTCTTCTTTTGAAAAGTGTCTTTTCATATCCTTTGCCCACTTTTTGATGGGGTTGTTTATTTCTTGCAAATTTAAAACAGATCTTAACACTGACAACACAGGCGCTTTGTAGCAATAAGATGCCAAATTTCAACCTGACTCTAGTATAATATCACATGACAGATGAAAAAGGAAATCAAAATATTTTACCCCAAAATATGTTTCTTTGAAAAAAACCTGGGGTTTCTTTAACAAAGAAACATATTTTGGGGTAAAATATTTTGATTTCCTTTTTGGAAATCGTATTTTGGGGGTAAAATATTTTGATTTTTCTTATATGTTTCCTATATCTATCTATATATTTATTTATTTATTTATTTAGACAGAGTATTGCTCTATTGCTAGGCTGGAATACAGTGGCACAATCTTGGCTCACTGCAACCCCTGCCTCCCAGGTTCAAGTCATTCTCCTGCCTCAGCCTCCTAAGTAGCTGGGACTAGAAGCAGGTACCACCTTGCCTGGCTAATTTTTTGTATTTTAGTAGAAATGGGGTTTTGCTATGTAGGCCAGGATGGTCTCAATCTCCTGACCTCGTGATCTGCCCACCTTGGTCTCCCACAGTCCTGAGATTACAGGTGTGAGCCACCGAGCCCCGCCTCTTTGTCATATTTTGAAATGGCTCTGCAAAGCCATCTTTTGCGGGAGAGAATATTCAGCTGTAAAAAATGTTTATCAGCATAACCAGATCTTTCCCTTTCCAGGTCCTCCCAATCCTGAGGAGATTCACTGAGAGTCTAGCACCTTTTAGAAGTCTGAATAGGAAACATTTGCCATCTATTATTTCTAAGGGTGGCCACCTATATGACTTCATCTACATAATAAGAACCTTGGGCTGGGCACAGTGGCTCACACCTGTAATCCCAGCACTTTGGGAGGCCGAGGCAGGTGGATCACGAGGTCAGGAGTTCAAGACCAGGATGACCAACATGGTGAAACCCTGTCTCCACTAAAAATGCAAAAATTAGTGGGGCATGGTGGCAGGCATCTCTAATCCCAGGTTCTCAGGAGGCTGAGGCAGGAGAATGGCTTGAACCCAGGAGGCAGAGGTTACAGTGAGCTGAGTTCGGGTCATTGCACTCCAGCCTGGGGACAAAAGAGAGACTTTGTCTCAAAAAAAAAAAAAAAAGAAAAGAAAAAATTGACAAATGGAAACCTTTTTCAGTGGTCCTGACTATGATTTTAAAAGCATTTAAATGTTAGTATTGTCTACTTTCTAGATATGATCATCTGAAAGTTGAGGTAATCTGGGATGGTTTTATTTTATAGTCACGTTTTCATTTTAGTATATCTGGAATATTTTTGAATGCTAGTAGAGTCACACAGTTCTATACTTAGCTATTTGGCCTATAAATAGAGTATGATCTTAAAAATAATTGCAATTGGGTGACTAATGTGACAGAAGGGTGAAAGAACTTCTCACTCACCCAAGTTGATGTTGCGAGGTTATAGAGGTAACGGCCAAGGAGAAAAGGACAAACTCTCCTTTCCCACATCGTCGTTGGTCACCCTACTTTTCTTTCAGCCAACTTTTTACAACCGGGCTCTGGATCATTCTCCCGAAGGCTCAATCAAGCTCCTGTTTCCCGCCTAACCCACACTGGAGGCACGAAGCATTTTAAGACTTGTTCCTCCTCTACCAAGATTCAGAGTGAAGACTGGGAGGAGGGCTCCAGAGTCAGCCCCATTTCCCAGGGAAAACTCACCACTTTTCCTCCCAGTATCAGAAAATCTTAGGGAGTGGGCTTTGACCATGGCTTCCTCTTCAAGTTCTGATCCTGCCCAGGCCATAGTCTCTACCCTGTAATGAGGTGTCTGGTACAGTGGTAGGATCTGAGCAAGTGGCTGAGCCAGATACCTTATCAAATAGGTTTCAGAGGATGGCTGAGCGTTTAGGTACGTCCTGCCCTTGATGGCGGTACCATTGTGCCTCCTCTGACTCTGAGACTCTGGTGTCCCTTGGATGCTGCACTTTGCCAGGGGGACTGGGCCTCAGAAGGGAGCTTCCATAGCCTCTCAGTGCTCTCCATCACTGTGACTCATATCCATGTCTCAAGTTACACCCAAGGTGAGACTAAATCTATGAATGACAGCATGACAGCAACATTTACCATTTATTGAGTTTCAGCGATAGGCTGGATATTACATTAGTGCTTATCACATGTCTTCTCGTTTAATTTTCACTGCAAACCCACAAAGTAGGACTCTCCCTTTCCATTTTACAAATGAGAGGGATAAAAGGGTCAATAAATATAAGTAACCTGCAAGGATAAGGATATCTAGCTAGCAAGTGAAAGTTGGGATTCAATCCAGGGCCATGTGAAGCTAAACTCATACTCTTTTTTTTTTTTTTTTTTGAGACAGAGTCTCACTGTTGCTCACTGCAACCTCCACCTCCCAGGTTCAAGCAGTTCTCTTGCCTCAGCCTCCTAAGTAGCTGGGACTACCAGTGCACACCACCACGCCCAGCTATTTTTTTATATTTTTAGTAGAGACAAGGTTTCACTGTGATAGCCAGGATGGTCTCGATCTCCTGACCTCATGATCCACCTACTTCGGCCTCCCAAAGTGCTGGGATTATAGGCGCAAGCCACCGCGCCCAGCCAAGCTCATACTCTTAACTAACATTAAGACATATTGACTTTCAATAAGATTTTGGATTTTTTCCCTTCCCAAACTACCTCCCTCTTTTCTCTCTCTCTCTCTTTTTAAGACTCAGAAGCTGAAATACCTAGGTTGCATAAGCCCAAGTTTATTTTATTTGTCTCATTTGCATTATGCCATTGGCTGGAGCAAAGTCTGTTTAATATTTTTTTTCAAAAGTATTTCCAAAGCCCCTGGATCAGTGCTGTGTACATAGTTGGCCCACGATAGACAGGGATTGACTAATTAGGGCTAGGACCACGTTTCATAAACATAGGGAGAGAAGAGAGCGTATGACCTAGCTCACACTTTGTCCCAGAATCTGGTACGCTGGCAAAACCAAGTCCCTGACAGCACATTAGTCGCTGTGGACTTGGCAATGCATGCGCCTGTCATCTACGAATAGTTCAATCAACAACTGCCCTTTGTAGGCTGATGGGATGTCTGGCCCTGTGTAAACATTTCTTTTTTAGCACCAGTTCTTAATTCCTGCAGCCCTTGGTTTGTCACCAGTTTCTTGAGAAAATGATCTGTCCATGTTCTCTAGTCATGGGATGATGACTCAGGCTGGGGATTCGGGGCGTTCTCTGTGCTGTAGCTGGACTTGCTGCCCCGTCCTGCTTGGACCCGAGCCAGCACACCGCAGAGAGGTGCTCCTTCCACCTCCCATGACCCATGCCAGCCCTTCTGCTCCTTCCCCTCTGCCGCGCTTGCCTTTGTGGTTGCCAGAGTAACCATAAAAATATTACTCCACATGCTGTAGGAACAAAATGTCAGTGCACTTTACCATTGTTTTAATTTAAAAACTAACGTGTGAAAATAACTCCAGCCTGGGAGAAATGCTCTTTCTGGCAGATGACTCCTTTTGGAAGGAGAGGTACAAAATCAGTGTGAAGAACTCAGGGGCAGGAACGATACCTAGGTTTGGGATAAGAGCCTAAACTTCTGTGTCCTATGTCAATGGTAAATGTCCCATAAATGCTTGTCCAGTGAAAATGAAAGAATGAAGGAGTAGAAAATGTGACACAAACTTTGCTGAAAAATTTAGGAATATATAAATAGTATATATAGATTTTAAAGTAAAACTCTTAATGCCTATTATAAATTACAGTAGAAATGCTATGATAAACTTCTGGATGGTGAGTGAAGTGCGTTGCTTAGTGTGCCCCCAATTTCATGTTCTTCCAGAACCTCAGAATGTGACCTTATTTGGATATCAGAGTCTTTGCAGACATAGTGAATCTTAACTCATTATAATATAATATGCTTTCACTCGCAGTGACAGCATTCTGGACTTTGGATGGGCCCTAATCCACTGACTGACGTCCTTACAAGAGGAGGAGACTGACAGACACGGAGGCTCATGCCTATACCTGCGCTTTGGGAGGCCGAGGTAGGAGGATTGCTTGAGGCCAGGAGTTCAAGAACATCCTGAGCAACGCCCCCAGGACACCCCCACCCCCACCTCTCTATCTACAAAAAAAATTTTTTTTTTCTTCATGTGGTATTTTCTTTTTATTGTACTTTAGTTTCTAGGGTACATGTGCAGATCATGCAGGATTGTTGCATAGGTACACACATGGCAATGTGGTTTGCTGCCTCCATCCCCCTGTCACCCACATCTGGCATTTCTCCCCATGTTATCCCTCCCCGACCTCCCCACCCTCCCCGCTGTCCCTCCCTTGCCCCGCCCAACAGACCCCAGTGTGTGATGCTCCCCTCCCTGTGTCCATGTGTTCTCATTGTTCAACACCTGCCTATGAGTGAGAACATGTGGTGTTTGATTTTCAAAAAGTTTTTTAAAATTAGCTTGGCATGGTGGCACACACCTGTAGTCCCAGCTATTTGGGAGGCTAAGGCAGGAGGATTGTTTGAACTCAGGGGTTGAAGGCTGCAGTGAGCTGTGATTGCACCACCGCACTCCAGCCTGGGTGACAGAGTAAGACCCTGTCTCAACCATAACAAAAATAAGTTTCCTAACATGTAGTGAGTTTATTTGTTCAAACCTTAAAAAATAAAACAAAAAAACCAGGTTGTCTTCTTATTACTATCCTGGAAGAATTCTTTATATTTTGAATGCAAATCTTTTATTGGGTATGTATTGTTAATATTTTCTCCCAATCCTTGGCTTGCCTTTTAATTTCTTAATAAAAATTTTAAATTTCGATACAGTCCGAATTATCAACTTTTTTCTTTTACAATTTGTAATTTTTGTCCCATCTGAGGATAGGACAAAAATTTTGTATCATATCTTAGATACAAACCAAAGTGATGAAGATTTCTTCTGAAATTTTCTTCTAGAAGTTTTTCTTATATTTTTTTACATTTAGGTTTATGATCCATTTTGAGTGAATTTTTGCATATGAATATGGAATGGGGTATGACAAAGTTCCTTTTGCACATACGTATCCAGTTGTTATAGCACTGATTGTTGAACGGATGATTCTCTCCCTCATTGAATTACCTGTCACCTTGATCAAAAGTCAATGGAGCTGGGTGCAGTAGTGCACATCTGTAGTCCCAGCAATTTGGAAGCTGCAGTTGGGAGGATTGCTTGAGCCCAAGAGTTCGAGGTCAGCCTGGGCAACGTTGTGAGACCTCGTCTCTTAAAAAAAAAAAAAAATTTTTTTTTGAGATGGAGTTTCATTCTTGTTGCCCAGGCTGGAGAGCAATGGTGTGGTCTCGGCTCACTGCAACCTCCACCTCCCAGGTTCAAGCGATTCTCCTGCCTCAGCCTCCTGAGTAGCTGGGATTACATGCGCCCACCACCATGCCCAGCTAATTTTTTTGTATTTTTAGTAGAGAAGGGGTTTCACCATTTGGCCAGGCTGGTCTTGAACTCCTGACCTCAGGTGATCCAACTGCCTCAGCCTCCCAAAGGGCTGGGATTACAGGAATGAGGCACCACACCTAGCCAATTACAAATCAATTGATCACATATGTGAGTCTACGTCTGTACTCTCTATTCTGTTCTATTGGTTTATCTTTACTACATTAAGAGCACACCATTTTGATTACTGTAGTGGTAAAGTGAGTCTTGAAATAGTTAGTGTAAATCCCTTCCTTCCTTCCTTCCTTCCTTCCTTCCTTCCTTCTTTCTTTCTTTCTTTCTTTCTTTCTTTCTTTCTTATCTTTTTTTCTTTTTCTTTCTTTTCTTTCCCTCCTTCCCTTCCTCCCTCCCTCTCTTCCTTCCTTCCTTTCTTCCTTTCTCCCTTCCTTCCTTCCTTCTTTTTCTTTCTCTTTTCTTTTTCTTTCTTTACTTCTTTTCTTTCTTTCTTTCTTTCTTTCTTTCTTTCTTTTCTTTCCCTCCCTCCCTCCCTCCTTTCCTTCCTTCCTTCCTTTCTTCCTTCCTTCCTTTTCTTTCTTTTGTTTTGTTTTGTTTTCTTTCTCAGGGTCTCACTCTGTCACCCAGGCTGGAGTGCAGTGGCATGATCATGGCTCACTACAGGCTCAACCTCCCAGGCTCCAGCAACCCTCCCACCTCCTGAGTAGCTGGGACTGCAGGCATGGGCAAGAATAATTTTTTGATTTTTTATAAAGACGATGTCTCACTATGTTGCCTAGGCTTATTTTCTTTTTTAAAAAAGTTGTTTTGGGCTGGGCGTGGTGCCTCACCACTGTAATCCCAGCACTTTGGGAGGCTGAGGTGGGAGGATCACCTGAGGTCAGGAGTTTGAGACTAGCCCTGGCCAACATGGCGAAACCCCGTGTCTACTAAAAATACAAAAATTAGCTGGGCGTGGTGGCTCGCATCTGTAATCTCAGCTACTTGGGAGGCTGAGACAGGATAATTACTTGAACCCAGGAGATGGAGGTTGCAGTGAGCTGAGATCACCCCACTGCACTCTAGCCTGGGAAACAGACCAAGACTCTGTCTCAAAAAAAAAAAAAAAAAAAAAAAAAAAGTTGTTTTGGCTGTTTTAGGTGCTTTGTATTTCTATATACATTTTAGAATTGGTTTGTAAAATTCTAAAATGTTTGCTAAAATCAGGATTGCATTGCACCTATACATCATACTGGGGAAAACTGACAACAATATTGACTCTTTGATCTAGGAATACAGTCTATCTTTCCATTTTGGGGGGTCTTCCTTAACTTTTCTTTAGAATGGTTTGCAGCTTTCAATGTACAGGTCTTGCATTTTTAAATTAAATCTATTTTCAAGTATTTTAATTTTCAGTAATATTAGAGATTTGATTTTTAAAATGTCATTTTCCAATTCTTTTCTGTGCCTGTGTAGAAGCACTCTTAACCTTTATACATTAACCTGAAACATTGTCTCATTGCTGAACTCACTTTTTATTTCTAGTAGCTTTTTTGTAGCTCTTTGGATTGTTTTACACAGACAGTGCTATCTGTGAATAAAACAGTATCACTTCTTTCTTTCCAACGTGATGGCTTTTATTTCTTTTTCTTGTCTTTTTATACTAGCCAGGACTTACAGTACAATTTTGCAGATGAAGGAAACCAAAATATTTCACCCCAAAATATACTGCTCTAACGTATTTCAAGATGGCTATTCAGCATGGCTGAAAAGCTGTCTTTTGGGGGGGAGATTTGCATCTATAGAGAAAGTCCGCATTGATGCCACTAGGCTTTCTCTGAAGCTCTCCTTTGTCTGATCTAGCAAAGACTGAGAGACTAACACCTTTAAAGGTCTAAAAGAAACATTTACCACCTATTCTCTCTGAGGACTGCTACCTGTGTGATTTCATCTACAGAACAAAATGAGCTTTGCTAGCCAGACCTCCTCTTCTCTCCCTCCCAAACCTGTCTTGCCAGCATAATCTGATTTACTTCCATAAACTGTTTTTGGCCATGCTCTGAGCCAGTGCATGCTTTGGCCATTCTTTCTGTAACCTCAAGATGGTATATAAGCTTCTGTACCTTACTAGGGGGTTGTAGTAATCACTGTGTAGTTCTCCTCCATGCACCTTAATAAATTTGTATGCCATTTCTCATAGTAATCCTCCTTTTGGCGATTGATTTTTCAGCAAATCTTCCAAGGTAAAAAGGGAAAACTTCCCCCTCACCTCTATACACAGAACTGGTGAAAACAGACATCTTTGCCCTTTTTCCTAATCTTAGGGCAAGGCAATCTTCACCAAAAAGTGTGATGTTAACTCAAAGTTTCTATAGGTGGCCTTTATCAGGTTGAGGAAACTTCCTTCAGTCTTTAGCTTGCGTGAGTTTTTATCAGGAATGGACTTTGGATTTTGTCAGATTTTTTTTTTTTTTCTGAGACTATTGCGATGATCACATGGTTTTAATTTTTCAGTGTGCTAGTATGGCAAAATACACGGATGGATTTTAAAATATGAAGTCAACCTTGCGTTCCCGGAATAGACCCTACTTGGTCATGATGTGTTTTTCTATTATTTGTTGCTGAGTCGAATTTCTAATGTTTTGTTAGAAACGTCATGATGCATGTGTGGCTATGAGGGTTATTAGTCTCTAGTTTTCTTGTCTTATAATGTCTTTGTCAGGTTTGGTATGAGAAATCAAGTAGGGAAGTGTTTTATCTTCCACTATTTTCTGAAAGAGCTTTCCTACAATTGGAATTAAATTTCCTTTAGGGTTTGATAGAATTTGCTAGTGAAACCATCTAATCCTGGAGATATTTTTGGGGGAAAAGATTGTTGACAAGGAATTGAATTACTTCAATAGATACAGAGCTACTTGCATTTTGCTATTTCATTTGTGTTGCTTTTGATAAATGTGTGTTTTGGGAAGTTTAACAATTTCATCTAGTTTGCATAATTTATCGACAAAAATATTCATAATGTTACCTTATTTATTTATTTATTAATTTTGAGACAGAATCTCTTTCTGTCGCCCAGGCTAGAGTACAATGGCATAGTCTTGGCTCACTGCAACCTCTGCCTCCCAGGTTCAAGCAATTCTCCTGCCTCAGCCTTCTGAGTAGCTGGCTTTACAGGCATCTGCCACCATGCCTGGCTAATTTTTGTATTTTTAGTAGAGATGAGGTTTCACCCTGTTGGCCAGGCTGGTCTCAAACTCCTGACTTCAGGTGATCTGCCCACCTCAGACTCCCAAAGTGCAGGGATTACAGGCATGAGCCACCACGCTTAGCTTACCTTATCTTTTTAATGACTGTGGAATCAGTAGTGATTTCTCCTTTTTCAAATCCTTATATTGGTAATTTGTGTTCTCTCTCTCTCTTTTATCAGTTTAGCTAAAGTTTTATCAATTTTATTCATCTTTTTAAGAAACTTTTTTTTTGTTTTATAGATTTTCTTTCTTTTTCTATTTCTATTGTTTTTTTTTTATTGCACTTTAGGTTTGGGGGTACATGTGAAGAACATGCAAGATTGTTGCATAGGTACACACATGGCAGTGTGATTTGCTGCCTTCCTCCCCGTCACCTATATCTGGCATTTCTCCCCATGCTATCCCTCCCCAACTCCACACCCTCTGCTGTCCCTCCCCCTTTTCCCCCGACAGACCCCAGTGTGAGATGTTCCCCTCCCTGTGTCCATGTGTTCGCATTGTTCAACACCCACCTGTGAGTGAGAACATGCCGTGTTTGATTTTCTGTTCTTGTGTCAGTTTGCTGAGAATGATGGTTTCCAGGTTCATCCATGTCCCTACAAAGGATGCGAACTCATCGTTTTTGATGGCTGCATAATATTCCATGGTGTATATGTGCCACATTTTCCCTGTCCAGTCTATCATCGATGGGCATTTGGGTTGGTTCCAGGTCTTTGCTATTGTAAACTGT
>PVKV010005756.1:26331-111901 GCA_004027835.1 Alouatta palliata | reverse complement strand
AGAAGAATGTACTTCAACTCAATAATGGCCAAGTATGACAATCCCACAGCTAACATACTGGCTAGCTATGTGCAGAAAGCAGAAACTGGACCCCTTCCTGACACCTTACACTAAAATTAACTCCAGATGGATTAAAGACTTAAACAGAAGACCTAACACCATAAAAACCCTAGAAGAAAACCTAGGCAAAACCATTCAGGACATAGGGATAGGCAAGGACTTCATGACTAAAACACCAAAGGCATTGGCAACAAAAGCCAAAATAGACAAATGGGATCTAATTAAATTCCATAGCTTCTGTACAGCAAAAGAAACAATCACTAGACTGAACTGGCAACTGACAGAATGGGAAAAAATTTTTGTAATCTACATATCTGACAAAGGGCTAATATCCAGAATCTACAAAGAACTAAAACAGATTTACAAGAAAAAAAAAAAATTCAAAAGTGGGCAAAGGACATGAACAGACACTTTTCAAAAGAAAACATATATGAGGCCAACAACCATGAAAAAATGTTTATCATCACTGGTCATTAGAGAAATGCACATCAAAACCACATTGAGATACCATCTCATGCCAGTTAGAATGGCAATTATTAAAAAATCTGGAGACAACAGATCCTGGAGAGGATGTGGAGAAATAGGAATGCTTTTACACTGTTGGTGAGAGTGTAAATTAGTTTAACCATTGTGGAAGACAGTGTGGCAATTCCTCAAGGACCTAGAAATAGAAATTCCATTTGACCCAGCAATCCCATTACTGGGTATGCATCCAAAGGATTATAATCATTCTATTATAAAGACACATGCACATGTATGTTCACTGTGGCACTGTTTACAATAGCAAGACCTGAAACCAACCCAAATGCCCACTGATGATAGAGTGGACAAGGAAAATGTGGCACATATACACCATGGGATACCACGCAGCCATAAAAAAATGATGAGTTCATGTCCTTTGTAGGGACATGGATGAATCTGGAAACCATCATTCTCAGCAAACTGACACAAGAACAGAAAATCAAACATCACATGTTCTCACTCATAGGCTGGTGTTGAACAATGACAACACATGGATACAGGGAGGGGAGCATTACACACTGGGGTCTGTTGGGGGTGTCTAGGGGATGGACAGCAAGGTGTAGGGAATTTGGGGAGCAATAACGTGGGGAGAAATGCCAGTTATAGGTAATGGGGGGATAGAGGCAGCCAACCACCTTGCCATGAATGTACCTATTCAACAATCCTGCATGTTCTGCACATGTACCCCAGAACCTAAAGTGCAGTTATATATATGTGTGTGTGTGTGTATATATATATATATATGGAAACTGAATAGGACAGATGCAAAAATATGTAATGGTATATTATGCTCATGAATTAGAAGCATTAATATTGTTAAAATGTCCATACTACCCAAAGTGATCTACCAATGACATTCTTCACTAAAACACAAAAAATTCATCCTAAAAGTTATATGGCAACATAAAAGACTGAATAATCAAAGCAATCCTGAGAAGAAAGAAAACAGCTAGAAGTATCACAATACAATTTCAAAGCTAGTATAACCAAATCTGTACTGTACTCAGATAAAAACAGAAACAAAAACCAATGGAACAGAATAGATAATCCAGAAATTAATCCTGGTATTTACAGACAACTGATTTTCAACAAAGGTGCCAAGAATATACAATGGGAAAAGGACAGACTCTTCAATAAATGGTGTTGGGAAACTAGACCTCTATCTCCCATCATGTACAAAAATCAAAATGGATTAAAACTTACATGTAAGACTGAAAACTATGAAGTTACTAGAAGAAAACATAAGGGAAATGCTTATCATATTGGTCTGGGCAAGAATTTTTTGCATAGAACCTGAAAAGTACAGGCAACAAAAAACACAGACAGACCAATTGAGATTACATCAAACTGAAACGCTTCTACACAGCAAAGGAAACAATCAACTGAGTGAAAAGACAACCTATACAATGGATTAAAATATTTGCAAACTATCCACCTGACATGAAATTAATACCTAGAATGTTGAAAGAACTCAAACAACTCTAAAGCAAAATACAAATAATCCAACTAAAAATGGACAGGTAATCAGAATATAGATATTTTTTAAATGAAGACATACACATGGCCAACAGATATGTGAAAAATGTTCAATATCACTAATTTTGTAAATTCAAATGAAAACCACAATGAGATATCCCCTCATCCCAGTTAGAATAACTATTATCAAAAAGACAAATAGCAAGCCATAATGGAAAACAGTGTGGAGATTCCAAAAAAAAAAAAAAACTAAAAATAGAAGAAACGTATGATCCAGCAATCCCCCTATTGAGTACATACGTAAGGAAAAGGACATCATTATGTAGAAGAGATAGCTGAACTTTTGTTTATCACACTATTCACAATAGTCAAGATTTGGAAGCAATGTAATTGTCCCTCAACAGATTAATTCATGAGAAAAATGTGGTATATATACACAACAGAAAATTATTTAGCCATAAAAACGTTAAATACCTTCATCTGCAGCAACATGGATGATTCTAGAGAACATCTGTCTTAAGTGAAGTAAGTCAGGCACAGAAAAATAAATATCTCATGTTCTTACATGTGGAAACATTAAAAAGGTGATCTCACAGAAGTAGAGAGTAGAATGCTGGTTACCAGAGTCTAAGAAAGATAGAGGGGTGGGGAAGGTAAGAATAGGTAGATTAAGAGGGACAACATTAAATTTAAATAGTAGCAATGCGTCCAGTATTCTATAGTACAGCAGTGTGACTACAACTTATTGTAAACATAACTAGAAATAATTAAGGTGATTAATATACCAATTACTTGATTTCATTATTATATATTGGATACATGCATGAAATTAACACATATATCACATAACTATGTACAATTGTCACATGTTGATTTTAAAAACAATTCTTGGAGGGTCTGTTACTGCTGCTTCTGTTCATCTTTGGTATTAGCCCTTGTCCTCTCCTTTCTGCCTCTGCTTCAATATCCAGTTAGTTTACTTTGGAAGCAGAATGACAGACAGCCATCACCAATAGATCTTGAAACTGATGCAACACACATAGAGGCCTTGTCCAAGAATTAATAAAGGCCACATTTAATAAGTCTTTTTAAAGAAAGGGAAGGAGGAAAGACAAGAAATTTCATTTCCTATTGCTAACTTCTGAAGCGCTTTCAGATTCATTAGGCTGCATGGAACTAGTTTAGAAAAGAACAAAAAATAAAATATTACTGGAGATATCTAGCTTATAACAAAAACAATCTGCCAAGAAAGCCTTTCAATTTCATTAGAGGGAAAGCCGCCCTTCATTCTTCAAGATGCAAAATGTGGTCTTCTCTAAAGGACAGCTGTAACCCACATGTCTTTTGCTAATCACGCATATCCTCAAAAAAAAATCTGAATCTTTTTCCTTGATTTTGTCATGGCTTCCTGGCCACCACCTGCTGTGTTACAGAGGCTCACCCCAGGAATTCTGTGGCCTCATGTCATTCTTGAATAACTTTTTTCTCAAGCGCAGAGATTAAAGAGTCCCCTTTCTTAGGATATGCAGAATGGGAGGTAGGGGGCTCTGCAGCTGCTGCAGGGGCTGCACTTGATGTCTACAATGAAAAAATGAAAGCAGCTGTAGGCCTCTGAGAGGTCTCTTGGCACAGACTACAAACAGGTCACCCGGGAAAGTGAAAGCTCGCATTAGGTTAAAATGTTCTGTGTTCCTTATTTAATGCTCACTCACGTTCCACAGGCTGCTCTGCTCCACAGTATTAAAACACACACACACACAATGGTTGCTTTCGCAGGCAGAAAAGCAAGGAGAAAAGCAAAAATTCCTATTAAGAGTTCAAAAATCAACCATTCGGACAATGGAAAAAAATACAATGTTTTATTTCATTTTACCTAGCTGGATGTCTCTATTTCAGAAAGGTATAGTCAACAATTCTACTAATAAGGAAATCCACAGATAGCTCTAGGACTGTCACTACCCTGTCTAAGAGTGACTTAGGCATTATTCCAATCCATAAACTGAATTGTTAAGATATTAAGACAAGGTGTAATGGAGCAGGAAATGTACTAAAAAAAAAATTATGAATGTTCTTCTTTGAGCTACCATTATAACTTTCACAATATCATTTAAATTCTTCATGCTCAAGTCTATAAAATAAAAGAGGGGTCATGGTCAGTAGTGTCTACAATTTTATTATATGCACAATTTTCTATTTTTGCTCAACATTTTGTAAATAATCAAGCAAAACAGGCATAGTAAAAGATAAAATGTAAGCCACGTAAACATAACTAACCTTCACTTTCATTGAGGCTCTTGACAAAGTATCAGGTTTCACGCATTTAAGAATGTAAAGACCTAGGGATGACATGGAATTCATGTACTAGATTCCTGATGAACTGCGTATGGAAAAAATATTAGATAAAATAATAAAAATATGCAGAATTCCAATGTCTCATTCATTTATAAACCAAAGAGCAAGGAAGAAAATCAAATTTCCAGGTTAAAAAAGCTAAAGGAATGAAGAAGAGAAGGTGAAGTAACAGCAGAAGAAAGAAGAGGAAAAATAAAACAAATACTTGAGGTAAAAAATAATTAAACTTCCATGTCGTTTAAATATCCCGAAAGAGTAGTTTTCAAAGCATAGTTACTGAACCAGCATCATCTAACCGGCTACTAGAAATGAACATCTTCAGACTCCACTCCAGACCTGCAAATCAGAAACCTTGGTTGAAGAGTCAGAAATGTGTGTTTTAATACAACCTCCAGGCAAATTCTAAGGCACACTTGATTCTTAAGAATTTCTAATCTTAAAAAAAAAAAAAAAGATAGTGTTAAATTAATAAGTGATAGGTGATTGAATAAGCACATAGAACGGGATAAAACAACATTCAGGAACTTAAGAAGGATACTATAAAATAATTGTTTTATTTTTAAATATACTAATTTACATCCATGATAACAAAGTCTTTTTTTTTTTTTTTTTTTTTTTTTTTTGAGGCAGTCTTGCTCTGTTGTCCAGACTGGAGAGCACTGGCCCAGTCTCAGCTCACTCCAACCTCAACCTCCCAGGTTCAAACAGTTCTCTGCCTAAGCCTCCTGAGTAGCTGGGATTACAGCCATCCGACACCACACCGGGCTCATTTGTATATTTTTAGTAGAGACAGGGTTTCACCACCTTGGCCAGGCTGGTCTTGAACTCCCGACCTTGTGATCCACCTGCCTTGGCCTCCGAAAGTGCTGGGATTACAGGCATGAGCCAACGCGCCCAGCCAGTAACAAAGTCTTTTAAACCTGTTAGAAAAAGAGCATGGAGACAGAAGAGCTGAAGAGACTCTGATCTCCAAAGAGCTTGAATGCCAGGACTACCTGGGGGCCTTGTTCTAAGCCAGACATGCCTCTCTTCTCTTGCTCATTGAAAATTTCTTCCTTGAATAAGAGTTCCAAGAGACTGCATCACCACTCCTATTCAATACAGTATTGGAAGTTCTAGCCAGAGCAATCAGGCAAGAAAAAGAAATAAAGAGTATTCAATTAGGAAAGGAGGAAGTCAAATTGTCTCTATTTGCAGATGACATGATTGTATATTTACAAGACCCCACTGTCTCAGCCCAAAATCTCCTAAAACTGATAAGCAACTTCAGCAAAGTCTCAGGATACAAAATCAATGTGCAGAAATCACAAGCATTCCTATATACCAGTAACAGACTTAAACAGAGCCAAATCAAGAACAAACTGCCATTCAAAATTGCTACAAAGAGAATACAATACCTTGGAATACAACTAACAAAGGGCATAAAGGATCTCTTCAAGGAGAACTACAAACTACTGCTCAAGGAAATAAGAGAGGACACAAACAGATGGAGAAACATTCCATGCTAACGTTAGGAAGAATCAGTATTGCAAAATGGCCATACTGCCCCAAGTAATTTATATATTCAGTGCTATCCCCATCAAGCTATCTATGATCCTCTTCACAGAACTGGAAAAAAACCACCTTAAACTTTATATGGAACCAAAAGAGAGTCCACATACCCAAGACAATCCTAAGGAAAAAGAACAAAGCTGGAGGCATCATGCTACCTGACTTCAAACTATACAACGAGGCTACGATACTGAAAACAACATGGTACTGGTACCAAAACAGAGATATAGACCAATGGAACAGAACAGAGGGCTTGGAGGCAATGCCACACATCTACAACCATCTCATCTTTGACAAACCTGACAAAAACAAGCAATGGGGAAAGGATTCCCTGATTAATAAATGGTGTTGGGGAAACTGGCTAGCCACATGCAGAATGCTTAAACTAGACCCCTTCCTGACACCTTACACTAAAATTAACTCCAGATGGATTAAAGACTTAAACAGAAGACCTAACACCATAAAAATCCTAGAAGAAAACGTGGGCAAAACCATTTAGGACATAGGCATAGGCAAGGACTTCATGATTAAAACACCAAAGGCACTGGAAACAAAAGCCAAAATAGACAAATGGAATCTAATTGAACTCCAGAGCTTCTGTACAGCAAAAGAAACAATCACTAGAGCGAACTGGCAACCAACAGAATGGGAAAAAAATTTTGCAATCTACCAATCTGACAAAGGGCTAATATCCAGAATCTACAAAGAACAAAAATAGATGTGTAAGAAAAAAACAAACAAACCCATCCAAAAGTGGGCGAAGGATATAAACAAACACTTCTCAAAAGAAGACATATACGAGGCCAACAAACATATGAAAAAATGCTCATCATCACTGGTCTTTAGAGAAATGCAAATCAAAACCACACTGAGATACCATCTCACACCAGTCAGAATGGCAATTATTAAAAAATCTGGAGACAACAGATCCTGGAGAGGATGTGGAGAAATAGGAATGCTTTTTTACACTGTTGGTGGGAATATAAATTAGTTCAACCATTGTGGAAGACAATGTAGTGATTCCTCAAGGACCAAGAAATAGAAATTCCATTTGACCCAGCAATCCCATTACTGGGTATGTATCCAAAGGATTATAAATCATTCTATTAAAAGACACATGTACCTGTATGTTCATTGTGGCACTGTTCACAATAGCAAAGACCTGGAACCAACCCAAATGCCCATCGATGATAGACTGGACAGGGAAATGTGGCACATATACACCATGGAATACCATGCAGCCATAAAAACTGATGAGTTCGTGTCCTTTGTAGGGACATGGATGAATTGGGAAAACATCATTCTCAGTAAAGTGACACAAGAACAGAAAATCAAACACTGCATGTTCTCACTCCTAGGCGGATATTGAACAATAAGAAGACATGGACACAGGGAGGGGAACATCACACACTGGGGTCTGTTGGGGGCAACTAGAGAGGGACAGTGTGGGATAGGGAGGTTAGGGAGGGATAACATGGGGAGAAATGCCAGTTATAGGTGACGGAGGGATGGAGGCAGCAAACCACATTGCCATGTATATGCCTATGCCACAATCCTGCATGTTCTGCACATGTACCCCAGAACCTAAAGTACAAAATATATCTTTTTTTTTAGAAAAAGAAAGAAAATTTCTTTCTTTTTATAAAGAATGGCTTAATTTTCTTTCTTTCATTACATAGAATGGCTTAATATGGAAGGAATTAAACCTTATTTAATTTCTTAATTAAAGCCATATCTAATTTCTTAATATGGAGTATTTTCAAGTCCTTCAGATGAGCTGGAGTGGAAAATATTCTGAAAAGCACTGGAATAAAATATAGCAGCAATAATAATATTAAAATAGTTGCAAATTATTTGATACTTTTTCATACCAGCACTGTGCTGAGAACTCGACAGTTTTTAGCATTAACACTCATGGCAATTATTTCAGTTGAGCATTATTCTCATTTGCAAGACAGTAAACTATAAATCGGAGAGGTAAGGAACCATGCAACACTGCATACTTAGGAGCTCAGATAGCTTGAATTTGAACACAAAATTTTATGAGCCCGGCCCACAACTCATGTCCTTTTCTCAGAATAGTGTTTGGGATTCAGTAAAGCACTTATGATTGAAGATATAAAATTGGTCATCAGTGATATTTTGTCAAGGCAGTTAGGTGTCACCTAACAACAGATATACTTTCTTAAAAACGCATTGTTAGGTGACTTCATTTTGTGAATATCATAGAGTATGCTTAGACAAACCTAGATGCTATAGCCTCCTATATGTCTAGGCAACATGATACAGTCTGTTGCTCCTAGGCTACAAATCTGGACAGCATGTTGCAGTTCTGAATACTACAGGCAATTTTAACAGAACGGTAAGAAATTGTGCATCTAAACATAGGAAAGGCAATGCATTGCGCTATGATTTTAGGACATTACAACAACTACAAAATAACTAAACAATGAGAATTTTCCAGCTCCACTATAGTTTTATAGAACCATCATCATAAAAAGCAGTTCATCATTGACCTAAACATTTTCATGTGATATATGACTGTAACTGAAGCCTCTGCAGAATGCAAAAATTCTGACTAAGAAATAGATGAGAACTAAGTTTGGAAGTCTGAGCAATGCCAACATTTAAGGGCTGAATTTAGGTTCATCTACCTTCTTAGTTTGCCCAGGACTGAGGGATGTCCTCAGACAGAGGGGCTTTTGGTACTGAACTTGAGACAATCCTTGGCAAATGGAGATAGTTGGTTACCCTACAGATGTTAAAGAAAACAGACAGCAAAATAATTAGAAGAAGTAATTTGAGAGCCAACGCCTGGAGCATGGTCACAAAGACTGGACAGCGCAGAACATCCAGGAGAGTTACTGCTCATGTTTCAAAGGCAAGATTAGATGAAGACCGTAGTTTGGATATTTGCTTAGGACTGGGGAGATATAAGCACATTTTTAAACCGAGAAGAGAGACAGAGAAGATGCTGGAGATGGAGATGCATAACTATAGTTAGATAACAGAAGACATAAACATTAAAGAAACTGCATACCTTTTATTAAAAGATGGAATATGTATCAAATACATCTACGGTACAAAAAAGTGAACAATCATGGCATGTCTGCCATGGGCCAGACTCTGTGACAAGTACATTTATTTATGTTGTCACATTAAACCCCATTGAAAGCCAATTGATTACTCTCAAGGGAGTTTTATTGATAGTAACAACTCAAAGTAAATGTATGATTTCTTGTGAACTACATATAGATCAGAAAAATTTACTCTACTACAACTATGATGACATGTTTCAAACAATTTTCTTCACATTAATTTGCAAAATTATCTTTGATTTTTGCCATGTTCATACAAATAATCTTAAGTGGAGTTTTGAAAACTGGGCAGTTTGTCCTTCTTACTCAGTGTTCGAAGTCTGGAAGACTTAGTCCTATTTGTAAGTGGTTAGCATCCCTTACTTCTATATCTATCTCTGTTTAAAGCTAAACAGATGCAGGAAAAGTAAACTTAAAAAACTATCTGTGGTCTTCTCATTTTCACATTCTTCAAATACAAAGAAAGAAACAAAACAATAAGTTTAAATATAAATGTTTATAAGTATTTTGGTTTGTATAAGTTATTTGTTCAAGTACTAAGTCCTGATGCTATCTAAGATCAGTTTATGATTTATAGCTAAGTTTAAAACGATACTATTCTATTGTATAAAGCAGTGGATGTAACTTTAGGACAGTGTCTTAGAGTTCTAAATCATCTACAAATGCTCACCAAAAATGAACTCAAATAGAAGATTCCATAAAGTAAACAAAGAACTCAGTACAATTTCTGACATAAAGCAAGGGCTAAATAAAGTTTAGTTTCCTTCAAAGTAGAGATGTACAGGTAAGCTTACGAAGCTTTTCTTAAATACACTCAATGATTTATCTCTGCCTCTAAATTCATCAAAAAGTTAACTCATTTACAATGAAAAAAATCTGTGTTAATTTATTTTGGAAGTATTTTTTCCATTTATATTTATTCGTATACCAGCATACCTCATTTTGCCAGGCCAACAGCTTCAAATCTTAAAATATATAAATATTTTAATTTAAATGTAAAACATAAAGACTTTTCAAGACGGCTGATTAGAAGCAGTTAGTGTGTACCACTCTCACAGAAAGAAATAGAAAAGGCAAGTAAATACAACACCTTCAACTGACATCTAGGTCCACATATTGGGATTTAACAAGAAAACAACTTAACCCATGGGAAATAGAAAAAAAGCAAGGTAGGACAATTGCCCATCCGGGAATGACATAGAACCAGAGAAACATCCCCACTCAGGAAGCAGTGAGTGAGTAAGCAACTCATGCTTCTTTCATAGATCTTTGCAACCCTCGGGTCAGGAGATCTCCTTGTGAACCCACTCCACCAGGGACCACAGTCTGATATGTGTAACTACATGGAGTCTTGGCAGAGCAGCCACTCAGGCACATGCAGAGCTCCAGCGCTTTAGATATCTGAGGTTCCCAGAAATAGCAGCTGCAACTCCAACAAAGTAGGATATTAGACCCCACACATACCCCTAGAAAAGGGGCGGAATGCAGGGGGCTGAGCAGCAATAATCTGCAGGTCCCATTTCCACAGTACCTCACAAAATAAGACCCACTAGCTTGGAACTCCAACCAGCCACTGGTAGTAGTGTTACACCTCCCTGAAGTAGAGCCTTGAGAAGGAGTGGCAGGCTGCCATCTTTGCTTTCATACAGGCTTAGCCATTATTGCCTTCACTGCAGCTGCCTTGTAGAATAGAGCAAGGCTGCTTTTTTGTGTATGTGGGTACCTAACCTTGCTTCTCTTCACTGAGAAGGCCCTCCAGACCAGGGCGACCAGCCACTCTCACTGGTGTTTTTTAGCTGGCAGTGGTTCCAAGCCTTCTGGGATGGAGCTCCCAAGGGAAGGGATGGTCTGCCATTGTTCTAGTTTCACAGTCTTAGCCATTGTTGTCTTTGGGCTCTAAGGAGTTTGAGGCAACTAGTGATTGAAGCAGTCCAACAGCACAGCATATCAGCTCTAGAAGAAGCGGGTGGACTGCTTTTTCACACACGTCCTGGATCCTGTGTCTCTTCACCGGGCATAATCTCTTAGCTGAGGTCTACACCCATCTCCGCTGGTGCATTTTGTCTGGCAACAGGTTCATATGTCCTTGGGAAAGAGCTCCCAGAGGGCAAGCCACCATCTTTGCAGTTTAACAGCCTTCGCTGTTGATACGTTAGGGTGCCAGAAAATCCAAGATGACTAGAGACTAAAGTGGACTCCCAGAAAGCTGCAGCAGCCCTATGGAAAAATGACCAGACTGTTTATTACATGAGTCCCCAATTCCATATCTCCTCCCTGGGTAGGTTCTCCTGATCGGGGCTTCCACCATCCACAGCAGGGACTATCAAGCAAGTAGCAGCTCTGCAACTGCGTGAGACAGAGCTCCCAGTAGGGAGTTGGTTGCCATCTTTGCTGTCTCACAGTCCTTGCCCTTGCTGTCTCCAGGCTCTGGGAAATCCAAAGGGATGAAAGGCTAGTTTGGACTACCAGCACAGAGCACCCACCTTGCAGAAATGTGACCAGACAGTTCTTCATGCCGGACCTGGTTCTCATTTATCCTCACTGGGTAGGTTAGCCCAACCTGGGACTCCAGCACCACCACCCTGTCCCCACTTAGCCACCTCAAAAAGAGGCAGCCCAGCAGTTAAAAGAACACCCACATACAGAGATGAGAAAGAAATAATGCAAGAACTATGGCAATTCAAATGTCAGAGTTTACAGCCTCTAAACAACCACTCTAGTTCTACAACAAGGCTTCCTGACCAAGCTGTGTTGGCTGAAATGACAGAAATAGAATTCAGAATACAGATAGGAATTAAGATCATGTAGATTCAGGAGAAGAGCAAAACCCAATCCTAGGAAACTAAGAATCACAATAAAACAATTTAAGACATGACAGATGAAATATTCAGTATAAAAGATTGCCCAACTGGTCTAATAGAGGTGAAAACCACACTACAAGAATTTCACAATGAAATCACAAATATGAACAGCAGAATAGATCAAGCTGAGGAAAGAATTCCAAAACTTGAAAACTGGCTCTCTGAAATAAGACAGACAAAAATAAAGAAAAATAAAAAGGAACAAAAAAGAAATATCTTAAACAGAATTATATAAAGAGGCTGTATCTATGAATCACTGGCATCCCTGAAATGAATGGAGAGAATGCAAAAAACTTGGAATACATATTTTAGAATATCACTTATGAAAAATTTCCCAACTCACTAGAGAGGCAAACAGCCAAATTCAGGAAATACAGAGAACCCCTGCAAGATTCTACACAAGAGGATCATCCCCAAGACACATAATCATAAGATTTTCCAAGGTCAAAATGAAAGACAGAATGGTAAAGGCAACTAGAGTGAAAAGGCAGCTCACCTACAAAGGAAATCCCAATCAGGCAAACAGCGGATATCTCAGCAAGAACCCTACAAGGCAGAAGAGAATGAAGGCTTATATTCAGCAATCCTAAAGAAAGCAAGCTTCAACCAAGAATTTTATATCTATCCAAACTAAGCTTTCTCAGCAAAGGAGAAATAAGATTCTCTTTCAGATAAGCAAATGCTTAGGGAGTTTGTTACTACCAGATCTGCTTTATAAGAGAGACTGAAAGGAGCACTAAATATGGAAAGGAAACACCATTGCCAGCCAATACAAAAACACACTTAAATACAAACACCAGTGACACTACAAAGCAAATACGTAAACAAGCTGCCCTAATAACTAGCTAACAACACAATGACAGGTCAAATCTATACATATCAGTATGCACCCTGAATTTAAATGGACTAAATATCCTCATTTAAAAGGTAGAGTGGCAAGCTTAATTTAAAAGTAAGACCCAACAGTATGTGGTCTTCAAGGGACCCATCTCATACACAATGATACTCTTAGCTCAAAATAAAGAAATAAAGGAAAATCTACAAAGAAAATTGAAATCAGAAAAAAGCAGGCATTGCAATCCTAATTTCAGACAAAACAGACTTTAAACCAACAAAGATCAAAAAGACAAAGAAAGGCATTACATAACGGTAAAGAGTCCAATTCAACAAGAACATCTAAGTGTCCTAAATATATACGCACACCCAGAACAGGAGACCAGATTCATAAAGCAAGTTCTTAGAGATCTACAGAGACAGACTCCCACACAGTAATAGTGGGAGACTTCAACATTGCACTGATAGTATTAGATCATCGAAGCAGAAAATTAACAAAGATATTCAGCACCTGAATTCAACGTTGAACCAAAAGGATCTTACAGACCTCTACAGAACTGTCCACTCAAATAACATCAGGATATACATTCTTCTCATCGCCACATGACATGTACTCTAAAACTGACCACACAGTCAAACACAACAATCTTAAGCAAATTCAAAGGAACCAAAATCATACCAAACACTCTCAAACCACAGAGCAATAAAAATAGAAATCAACACACACACACACAAATCACTCAAAACCATGCAATTTCATGGAAATTAAATAACCTGATCCTGAATTATTTTTGGGTAAGTAATGAGTTAAGGTCAAAATAAAAATGTTCCTTGAAACTAATGAGAACAAAGATACAACAAACAAGAATCACTGGAACACAGCTAAGGCAGCTTTAAGACAATTATTTATAGCACTAAATACCCACATCAAAAATTTAGAAAGATCTCAAATTAACAACCTAACATCACAACTGAAAGATCTAGAGGAACAAGAGCAAACCCCCCTAAAGCTAACGGAAAACAAAACATCCGAAATCAGAGCTAAACTGAAAAAAATCAAGAAACAAAATATCACTTAAAAGATCAATAAATCCAAGTGTTAGTTAGTTTTTTGAAAAATCAACAGATAGCCTGCTAGACTAATAAAGAAGAAAAAGCAGGATACAAATAAGCACAATTAGAAATGACAAAGAGGATGTTGTCACTGACCCCACGGAAGTACAACCAACCATAAGAGATCAGTATAGACATCATTAGGAAATCTGGAAGAAATGGATAAATTTCTGAACACATACACCTCCCAAGACAGGAATAAATTTATTTCCTGAACAGACCAATAATGAGCTTTGCATTGAATCAGAAATAAATAGCCTGACTCAATGATTTTGTGGCTAAATAAATGAAACCATAAAAATCCTAAAACTAAACAGATTCACAGCTGAATTATACCAGATGTACAAAGAAGAGCTTTCAGTCCCATTCCTACTGAAATTATCCCAAAAATATTAAGGAGGAGAGACTGGATGCTGGCTAGAAGGCCAGCATCATGCTGATACCAAAATTGGGCAGAGACACAAAAAATAAGAAAACTTCAGGCAGTGTCCTTGATGAATATTGATGGAAAAATCCTCAACAAAATACTAGTAAACTGAATTCAGCAGCACATCAAAAAGCTAATCTACCATGATCAAGTAGGCTTTATCCCTGCAATGCAAGATTGGTTCAACACATGCAAATCAATCATTATTCATCACATAAACAGAACTAAAGACAAAAACCACATGATTAACTCAATAGATGCAGAAAAGGCTTTCAAAAAAATTCAACATTCCTTCATGTTAAAAACTCAACAAACTCAGTATTGAAGGAACATACCTCAAAACAATAAAAGCTGTCTATGAGAGACCCACAGCCAGCATCATACTGAATGGGTAAAAGCTGGAACCATTCCCCTTGAAAACTGGCACAAGACAAATATGCTCTTTTCACTCTTCTTACTCAACATAGTGTTGGAAGTCCTGGGCAGAGCAATCAGGCAAGAGAAAGAAAGAAAGGGTATCCAAATAGGAAGAGAGGAAGTCAAACTATTCCTGTTTGCAGCTGACATGATTCTCTATCTAGAAAACACTATAGTCTTAGCCCAAAAGCTCCTTAAACTGATAATCAACTTCAGCAAAATTTTAGGACAAAAAAACAACATACAAAACCACTAGCATTTCTGTACACAAACAACAGCCAAGCCAAGAGCCATATCAGGAACACAATCCCATTCACAACTGCTGTAAAAAGAATAAAAATCCTAGGAATACTGCTAACCAGGGAGGTGAAAGATCCCTATAAAGGGAATTATAAAACATTGCTCATAAAAAATCAGATAACACAAACAAATGGAAGAAAACATTCTATGCTCATGGATAGGAAGGATAAATATCATCAAAATGGTCATACTGCCTAAAGCAGTTTACAGATTCAGTGTTATTCCTATCAAACCACCAGTGACATTCTTCACAGAAAAGGAAAAATACTATTTTAAAATTAATTTGGAAGCAACAGGAGCCCAAATAACCAAGGCAACCCTAAGCAACAAAAATAAAGCTGGAGGTTTAAGTTTACCCAACTTCAAATTGTATTAGAGGGCTACAGTAACCAAAAGAGAATGGTACTGGTACAAAAATAGATGCATAAGTCAATGAAACAGAATAGAAAGGGCAGAAATAAGGCTGCACACCTACTGCTGTCTGATCTTAGACAAAGCTGACAAAACTAAGCAATGGGGAAAGGACTCCTTATTCTATTCAATAACTTGTGCTGGGGTAACTGGATAGCCATATGCGGAAGATTGAAACTGGACCCATTCCTTACATCATATTAAAAAAAATCAACTTCAGACGGAATAAAGACTTAAATTTAAAACCCAAAACCATAAAAACCTTGGAATACAACTGAGGCAATACCATTCTGGACATAGGAACTGACAAAGATTTCATGACAAAGGCACCAAAAGCAATCATAACAAAAACGAAAATTGACAAATAGGATATAGTTAAACTAAAGAGCTTCTGCACAGCAAAGGAAAGTATCAAAAGAATAAACAGACAACATATGGACTGGAATAAAGAATTGTAAACTATGCATCTGGCAAAGGTCATATATCCAGCATCTATAAGAAACTTAGACAAATTTGCAAGAAAAAAAAAACATCAAAAAGTAGGCAAAGCACGTGAACAGACACTTTGCAAAAGAAGACATACATGTGGCCCAGAAGCATATTAACAAAAAAATTTCAACATCACTGATCAACAGATAAATGCAAATGAAAACCACAATGAGATATCATCTCACACCAGTTAGAATGCTCATTATTAAAAAGTCAAAAAATAACAGATGCTGTTAAATTGCAGTGAAAGAGAACACTTATACACCGTTGGTGGGAATGTAAATTAGTTCATCCATTTTGGAAGACAGTGTAACAATTCCTCAAATACTTAAAGAGAGAAATACCACTCAACCCAGCAATCATATTACTTGGTATATACCCAAAGGATTATAAATCATTCTATCAAAAAACCCATGGACACATATGTTCATCGCAGCTCTATTCACAATAGCAAAGACATGGAATCAACCTAAATGCCCTTTAATGGCAATTTGGATAAAGAAAATGTGGTACATATGCACCATGAAATACTATACAGCTATAAAAAAAAAAAAGAATGAGATCATGTTATTTTCAGGAACATGGATGGAACTGGATTCTATTATCCACAACAAACTAATACAGGAACAGAAAACGACATACCACATGTTCTCACTTGTAAGTGAGAGCTAAATGATTAGAACATATTGACATATAGAGGGGAACAACATACACTGGGGCCTACTTGAGGTTAGAAGGTGGGAGGAAGGAGAGGATTACAAAAAACATTGAGGGCTGGGCACGGTGTCTCATGCTTGTAATCACAGCACTTTGGGAAACCGAGGCAGGTGGATCACGAGGTCAGGAGTTCGAGACCAGCCTGGCCAAGATGGTGAAACTCCATCTCTACTAAACATACACACACACACACACACACACACACACACACAAATTAGCTGGGCGTAGTGGCACGCACCTATAGTCCCAGCTACTCAGGAGGCTGAGGCAGAAAAAACACCTGAACCCAGGAGGTGGAGGTTGCAGTGAGCCAAGATGGCACAACTGTATTTTAGCCTGGGCAACAGAGTGAGACTCCATCTTAAAAAAAAAAAAAAGAAAAAGAAAAAGAAAAAATATTGAGTACTAGACTTAGTACTTGAGTGGCAGAATAATCTGTCCAACAACCTTCCTGAAATGAGTTTATCTGTATAAGAAACCTACACATATTTCCATGAACCTAAACTAAAACTTTAAAAAAGAAAACCTACAGAAAATATTTAATGTGGTAAGAGCTGAGAGGGGTTAGAACAGAGATAATAAAAGAGTTCAAGTGGGTTAAATACAATAAAGTGGGTTTAAAAAATAATAAAAACAAACTTTAAAATTAATATTAAAATATCTAAAGATTGTTTTGCCAATACCATCAGTTTTGAAGACCATAAAAACTACATAAAATAAAAATCATATTTGTTTAAAGCACTGTGTGTAAGTGTCAGCATGTTTATAAAGCTCGGGGATTGTTAATACATGATATTCTTGTAATGACTATGGGAGTGATGTCAACACTAAATAATGCCTTAAGTTATAATAACCATACTGCTAAATCAATATGTATTATGTTATTTATGTGTTCTTAATACAATAGTTCAAAAGACCAGAATGTTCTGTACCCAAGAATTCCACACTATTTATCCACTGGATTGTATGAGAAATGAAGATTTTAAAACCACACAGAACTACAAAGGTCAAGTATTTCAATCAGCTGATGATTACTTCACCAGTAAAATCGAAGAACAAATTTGAAATTTTTTAGACACTAGATAATTTGACTGATTTAATAGTCTAAAGGAAAAAAACTCAATATTTATTTTACCATTTCACATCAAAAATAGTATCACTTTGTTTCCTATGAAAACCCAGTTGTTTTATCTGATATGGTATACACAACAATATAAAGTTACAATTACAGTTAAAATGCTATTATTCATAATAAAAATATGAAATCAGATAAACTGCTAATCCTGGACATTTCAGCCTTACTTTTAGTGGTTTGAAGTACCCCACTTTACACTGCAACTATAAGTCTATAAATCCCAAAAAATATTGTAACTGTGAATTTATTTAAAAAAATATATTTCAATTAAACACTATAAACAATAATGACTTAAAGTGACTACAATCCAAGTTTATAAAAATCTTTTGAAATACTTCATTTTCTAACAGACCGACAGACTCCTGCAAATAATTTTTCTTCTACAATCACTCACATTCATTTATTCAGCAAGAATCATTACTTGCCAGGCACTATGTGCTAAGTAGAATAAATACGTGAGTAATACCATCAGGAAGCGCTGACTGACTGGCATCCCAGAAAATAACAACAGTAAGAAAATTGTAACATTTAGACTAAGAAAGTCAACCCTATTACAAAAGACATCTGTATTTATAATTAAATGAAGTATTCAGCTAGGAAAATTTATGGTTAGGAATTTTGCTAAACAAACCTTAAAAGTAAGTATTACAATCAGAAGCATGTGTGTTATATTACACCCTGTCCTCCAAAAAAGTGTCATACTACATCACCAGCTATAAATTTTCATAGGTATTTTTGTTAGAACACTAAGTTGTTTTAATATTTTGCAACACCCATATGTTATAAATCTTAGAAAATATTCACCAGATAATCTTTATTCAGTAATAAAAGAGTTGCCAAAATGGTACCAATTCTCAAAATAATATGAATTATTGAAATATTCTAAAATTTGTTTTAAAAAGTGCTCACTTCCCTACCTTTTCCCCAAAAATCTCAAGTAGAAAAACCCTAGAAATCAGTTAACTTATCACTATAGTGGTAGTAAGGCTGAGGTGACTAGAGGATATTCAAAAAAACAATTTATCTTTTAGTCTATTACAGGAAGAGGTCTGAATTTTGGAAACATTCTATCACCTTCTTTCATGAAATAAAAGATCTTCTTTATGTTTTGTTTCATTTTGTCTTCCTGTTTTCAACCTTCTCCTCTTGCCATTTAATTATATCTTATTAGAGAAAGCAATTAGTCCTATTTTTTTCCTTGAAACTTTCTTCCTTTAACCATGGTATTCTGCCCTGCTGATTTTTTTTTTTTTAACTAGAAAATACATTTAGGTAACAGAGAGGAGTGCTTGCCTTTAAAGATACACTCAGGTATTCAACTCAAGAAGAAAACAAAATTACAATTATGATCATAGGCTTAGTTACAAGCAGATGTGAGACAAATGATGACAGTTCTCTTACAAAATTAGGAAAGTAGAAAACTAAAAGATCAAAAAATAAAATTAACTACCAGAAAAAAGAGAAAAAGTAATACAAGACAGCATTCTGGTTTCCTTTTTATTTAATCAAAGACTGGTGGATAAACATAAATACAGCACAATTACTTCAGATCATTCTTCATACCGTATACACACAAACCCATGAACGTAATCTGAAAGAAACCTGTGGACAGCAACGAAATGCATACAGCTTTTTCTTCCCTTGCTCAAAAAAAGTTTAAACACACAAACTTAGAATCTCATCGGCACACATTCTCTTGTGACAAATGATCCAGACATAAATAGTGGGTGCAAAGAAACTATATGCTAACATATGAATAACCTTTGTTAATGAAAAAACAGAAGCAGCCATAATGATTAAGATACATTCAGTTACCAGTAACTAGTTGTGCCCTAAAGGGCATTATCAAAAGAGAAATCGTGCTTTAGAGAAAAGCGATATATACATACACAATGAGAAAATAAATTGCAAGATTAATGCATGCATGTTTAATACTGGAAAAATCACAGCCCTCCAAAATTTCTGCACGTCTGTTATAAAAGCCCTCTGCACTCAACTAAAATTAAAATGATCTTAAAAGGATAATACTTGTAAAGTTTAAGTCTTCTCAGCCACAGAAATTGCAGTGGTCTGAAATTGTCCCTACACCAGTATATCCAGAATTGGTGAAGGGATCTCAGCATCCCACACAGTCAGGAAGAACTTGAATTCTAATCAGTTTACTAGACTGATTTCTTTTCATTGTCTCAAAACAGATGAGAATAGATTTATAATATGCTCTAGTGTATAGGCTCACTGGCCATCTTTCAGCACAGGCTTCCACAATTCTCTGAGGAAGGACAATTCTTTCCTTTGCAGCTGACTTCACTTGAGTTCCTGATGTCATACATCTTAGTTCTCATGCTATTTAAGAATTCTTCATATACATTTATTTTCCTGGGTTCCAGCCATACCACACTTTGAATCTTTGTTCCCCTTCCCTGCTCCTCACCCCTAAATTCATCACTGACAATGATTGGGTAATTTATTTTTCCCTTTTCCATCCTCAGTTGCAAAGGGTTGTTCTACCTTGCCTGACCTTTTCACGGCACTCAACCTTGAAGTACAGCTACCCAGAATGTCTTCAAGGGGTCTTACACCTGTCTGAAATTCTCTTTGTTGACTCAGGCTGGATTAGATCAACTCTTTTGATCCATCCTGCCCCATCCTACTCTAACTTTCTCTAACATTCTCTAGGAAATTGGACCTTTAGGAACTGTCCAACCTGCCTCCTTTTCCTTCTACCTCAGCTGTTGGCCTGTGGGGGTAATGGCATCCATGGACATGCATCTTTCAGAACTCCAATCTTCAGGAGTATGATTGACTGACAATCCCAGTTGGTGTATGCTGAAATTCATCACCACATATGTGTCTGAAGGTCACATTTTATGGGCTACTCCCAAGCAGACATTGAGCACATCAAAGAAACTAAGAGCAGTTCATTCCTAGAAGACCTGAGACTCCTTTAATAGATGACTTCCACTGTGAAGCTTTATTAGAACTGCATCAGAGGAATGTATTTCCTCTCTCCACGAACTTTACGTGGTGGTCTGATGATTCTTACAGCCTCCTTGGGTTCCTCCATTTGTTCTCATGGGCATTTCCCCAGTAAATCTATTGCATGTCTAATTCCATCTTGGTATCTGCTTCTTGAAGCACCTGACCTAACATACAATAAGAATAGAAGATGGTGGGGTATTAATTTCCTTGAGTTCCTTCCTGTTGGGCCATACAAGTTGGCAGGGGCTAAGTTCCTTGCCTCTATGACCACATTTCCTATTGGGTCACCCTCTCTAACAGGTACAGTCTTGCTGACCTCCAGAAACTGTCCAATCAACTTGTTCTTTCAAACACAGAATTGGTAGCAACTCCCTCCCGTTGCCAGTACTGGAATACTTCATCTTCCTTGTTAATTATCTATAATTTGACCCATGTTTTAGATACTTTCTTGAATTATTTTCCAACACCTTTTATTTCGATATATGTTTAAATATTTAGAAAATAATTAATATACAGAACGTATCTGTATCTTTCCCCAGATTCCCTACTGTTTCATATCATAAGCAATCACTCTGCATGTGTGTATGTAATTATTTTTTCTGAATTATTTGAAAGTTTCATGTCTGATGCACTGTCTAGCAAATATATTTCCCTAAAAACAAGGACTAAAGATATTACCTTGCATATCCATAGCGTTATTTGAAAATAAGAAAAATTAACATTAATGTAATATTATCTAACCTACAAATCTTATTCAAATTTTTCCAATTGACTCAATAATGTATTCTATGAAAAAAATCTAGTCCAGGTTTCAATTCAGAATCATATATTGTATATTCACCCTTACTGCATGCAGCCTCTATTTTCTGCCAAGTTTCTCAAAGTTATAATAATTGGCATGAAAAAAGGCCCTAGGAAACAGACCCTCAGAACTGGATTATGGAATAAGTTTGCTTAAACATCTGATGGGTATATGTCAGCTTTCTTCCTTAATGGGTAAGGGGTAAGACATGGCATTCAGTAGCATCATGATCAGTCAAATTATCAGTAGTGGCATAAAAGGGAAGAGATGAAATGGATGTGGCATGTAGTTGGTTGTGCAATAACAGTGATTATAAAAACTGTGTCATGTGATAGCTTCTTCTTGTAATTCTAGAGAACGTCATACAAAAAAAGGACAAATTGAAAGCTTCAAATGTACAACACAAGGTGCAAGTAGAAAACAGGAAAGTATAGCAGCTTTAAAAGAGTCCCTTACTATCAGCATCCATACAGAAGGTATGGCTAAGGATCAAGTGGAGGACTTGAATGTAAAAATTTAGGAAGTGCAACACCAAATACATACATAACCTTGACATGTCTCCTGTCAAGGCAAGAACATTGGGAAAGCAGCAGAACTCTGAGACAGGAGATAAGGAAATTGGGCAGATAAAACAAGGCTGAGAATTTTGAGTCCCCATATCTCCCTGAACTTTGTCTACCAGCAGAAGCAGCCCCTCCTCTCCTGGCAGAGAGGAACCAGCCTTCCCCTGGTATCACCAGGAGCAGTTGACTAACAAGACAAAGGCAGTTGTCTATTTCCCTGAGGACCTTTCCTCATTGTCCTTCATCATCTCCAAGTCCATAATTCAAGTTGAATCCCAGCATAACCCAGTTAGAGAAGAATAAGGCATGATCCAAATGGAGATAGCCTATTTACCTAAAAAAGTGCAGCATCTTGGCAATGTGGATCAGCAAGAATTTGAGGAGCATGTACATATGTGTATGGGTTCTAATATTACATTCATTAAAACTGAGCAAATAAACTGATAGTATATAATCACACAGAATTTAAGATTTCATGTACACTGCGTTTCCACAGGCAAATGCCAATAACAGTAACAGTCTACTAGGTAGATTAACTGAAGCATAGACTCAACCATGGCTTATAATCAGTAATACTGAAATGCTAGAACTTAAATCCCTGACATACTATAGAGAAAGTGATGCAGGATTTTTTCCTCAGCCCCTTCATTATACTGACAACAGGGGCTAACATTTACTCAGCCTGTTGTGCTCAAACCCTTTCAGGAAGGAGCATGTAAGTGAGTGAGTGTGGGACCCAGCCAGCCACTCCAGGCACTGGCAGGAGCAAGCACTGCATGGAGCTCATGCCCAGACAAGGCATAAGCAAATGAGTGTGGAATCCAGCGAGCCACTCTGGGTGCCGGCAGTAGAAAGCTCCATGTGGGGCTCATGGCCAGATCAGCTGTAAGCAAACAAGTGTGGGATCCAGCTGGCCACTCCAGGTACTGGCAGAAGCCAGCTCCATGCGGTGGTGCCCAGGTGTGGGGTACCTGCCACCCCAAAGCCAAAGAGGGGGGTGTTACAGGCTCCTTTAGTTCAGCTCTCTGCAGACAGCTGTGCGTTAACAGCTCAGCTGGCCCCTTGTCTCATCACATGAGGTGGATGCCCTCTGCCAGCAAGTGCAAAGGACTAGTGTGACAGCCTTTTTGGGTACTCACAATTGGTGGGTCCTGAGCTCTTATCCTGTGTCCAAAAAGAATGAGGTTATGTGGACACCTAAAAGATGGTGAAGGTGGAGAATCTTAGTGAGAAGTGGAAATGGCTCTCAGCGGAAATGGCTCTCAGCAGAAAGGGCAGCTAAAGAGGGAATGGGAAGGGCAGGTAGTCTTTCCTGAAATCAGGTTGTCTTCTCCCTGAAGTCCAGCCATCTCTTCTCCAAAGTTCTGCCATCTCTTTTCTACCAACTGAGTCTGGGGTCTTCATAGGCACAGCATGGGGGTAGGGCAGGCCATAAGTAGTTTTGGAAAAGGCAACATTCAATTGGTAAAAACACATTATTCCGACAGTACCAATCAGGAGAGAGCAGACAAACAGGAATAGAAGTTTTCACTTTGGGCCACTGGTTTCAGGCTACTTTGGCTTGAAGGTGGGGTTTCTCCAGGGACCCGCCCCCATCTGCATAGAATTTCTCTGCCTCCTCCCTCTATCAAAAGGAGTTCAAAATCTCATGAAGATGAGAGTACCTGGCTGGATCTATCATACACAGCCTGCTCAGCCATTCCCCTAATCATAAACGCTTGAAGGGCCCAGGGGACACATTTTCCAAAGGACATTAAGAAGTGTATTGGTGAAGGAGACAATGACATTCTTGGAAAGCTCTGTGAAGTCCGTTTTCTATAGAGCATAGACGACGGGGAGAGATGCTGCAAAGGAATCAAGCTCTCTGAGTCTAATAGTGACTCTGGGAGCCTGGCATGGTAGAAGCCAGCTAGAACTGCCTAATCCTCAGAACCATATCAGCTGTAAGGACAGGGCAGCAATCAGAATGTTTTTGAGAGTTGCAGGAGGCAGCCTAGGCAAATAGGGGCACCTCCCCAGTGAAACCCCACCTCCAAGCTGAAGACAGTTTAAAGCCTGAAACCTAAGCTACAAGTTAGGTTCTTGGACCAAACTGAAAACTTGTCTTCCTGTTTGGCATGCTATCCTCTCATTGATGCCCACTCTTCACCTATTTTACATATTCCTACCCTTTGCTAATTGGTTTTCTACACTGAGGTGCCCACCTTTGAGTGGTGTCTTCACTTTAACCTTATTTGCATACTCACAAACCAATCAGCATGCACTCCGTATTCTAAGTCCATAATAGGGTCTGGACCCAGTCATAGGGGAGGTGCTTTCCAGCCTTGGGGTAAGGGAACCAGACACCACTACATTCTGTGTTTGCTCAGAGCTTTCCTTTCAATTAATAAATTCTACTCCACTCTTCAGTATCAGAGTGCCTAATTCCTCCTGATGAACTCAAACCTAGCTGAGCTAAGGAGCAGAAAGACTAATATTTTGACCCACAGAGATCTGTGGCAATGGCTAATTGATCATGGGGTACTAGTGACAAAATCATCCTAGGTGCTGCTTAATATTTATAAACAGGAAAAGTTGAGGTTAAGTAGGCAGCAGCCGGACTCATCATTCTGATTAGAATATCCAGACTCTTACCTAGTTGCCAAGCTTATACCAATTTGCAAGCCTCTTGAATTCAGGGAACGAGTGCCACAAAGAAGCTTGCATGTTGGATGTAAGGAAAATCAGCATCCTAGTCAATGGCTTTCTATCTTGGCTATATATAAGACTCACTTATGGAACTTTAAAAAATACTATGTTTGGCCCTATCTCCAGACTTTCTGACTGATATACATGCCATCTGAGGAACTGGTGAAAAGAAAAACTAAGTCGTTAAAGTTTGAAACAATAAAATGATATCCAAAAGCATCCAAATAAATCAGAAGCAACTAAACCAATGCCCACAGAGTTAAATGCTCAAATTTTCTCTGCTTTGTAAGGAACAATTGGAGTGTATCCGTTTGGAAGAAGTTTACAGAAAGAAGAGACATGAAAATGTAAATTAAAGTGTGAAACATTTAACCCAATAGAACACAACTGAGGAGGAAAGCCAGAAAGAAATTATTGGAATTAATCATGTAATTGGTACCTAAAATTTTGTACTGAATAACCACGAGTAAAATGATAAAGGGATTTCTAAAAAGTAAGTTGTTTAAAAATCCCCCAAAATAGAAAGATAAAATCAGAAATGTATTGGCAATTAATAACAACTTTTGGCTACCAAAATCATAAACCAAGATTGATAATCTACTTAAGAAATCAAAGACAAAATCATAAAATGTTAAAACTTTGACAAAATAAAAAATTATCCAAAAAACGATTCAAACAAAATCAATATAAATAGAAAAACCACATGCTCAGTTTGAAATGTTATTTGACTTTAAAATATACTTTTAAAAATATTAAACACACTCATATTAGATAAAAACACCTTATGATTTTAGCCTCTGTTAAGGTCAAGTTTCTCTAATGCTACTATAAAACAATTGATAATCAAATTTTGCATTAATCATTACAAGCTGTTAATATCATTCCACAATTTATGTAAACATTTAAAATAGTTTAAAAGAAAATTTTAGTAAATTAAAGAGATTTAGTAAATTTTGTGGATTAAGTTTCTTTACATTTATTTTAAGCTAATTGGTTTTTAGCTTATTGGCCTAGCACATGCTGCTCTAAGAGTTTAATACAGAGATTTTTATGATCTCTGAAAAACCTCAATTTTGCCTCAAACTTATGCTTCTTCAGGCTTTGTATATGAGATTGAAAACATCTGGATATGCGGTGGGGTGTGGTGGTTCATGCCTGTAATCCAGCACTTTGGGAGGCCAAGGCGGACAGATCACCTGAGGTCAGGAGTTTGAGACCAGCCTCGCCAATGTAACGAAATTCCGTCTCTACTAAAAATGTAAAAATTAGTCGGGCATGGTGGTGTACGCTTGTAATCCCCACTACTCAAGAGGCTGAGGCAGAAGAATCACTTGAACCTGGGAGGTAGAGGATGCAGTGAGCCAAGATGATGCTACTGCACTCCAGCCTGGGCAACAGAGAAAGACTTTGTCTCAATAAATAAATAAATCTAGACATGCCATTGTAAGAATTGTTTAACTCTGAAGAACATGTTAATTAATAGCTATATTTTTAAAAGCATATAGAAATTCTACAGATCAATCCAAATGTTTACTTTCCCACAGGATAAACTGAGTCAAAAGGCTAACTTTCTAAGTTTTGCTGGTGGCAATCACTAACAGAACATATGTATTAATGATGATAAAGAAAAGGAAAGGGAAGAGGAAGAGAAGGAGGCCATAGAGTACAGGAGGAGGAGAATACATTTTAAGTTCTGGGGTACATGTGCAGAATGTGCAGACTTGTTACATGGGTAAATGTGTGCCATGGTGATTTGCTGCACCTGTTAATCTATCATCTAGGTATTAAGCCCAGCATGCATTAGCTATTTTACCTGATGTTCTCCCTCCCACTGCACCCACCCCCACCAACAGGTACCAGTGTGTTGTTCCCCTCCCTGTGCCTATGTGTTCACATTGTTCAGCTCCCATTTATGAGTGAGAACATATGGTTTTTGGTTTTCTGTTCCTATGTTAGTTTGCTGAGGATAATGGCTTCCAGCCCCATCCATGTTCCTACAAAGGACATAATGTCATTCCTTTTTATAGCTGCATAATATTCCATGATATATATGTACCACATTTTCTTTATTCAGTCTATCATTGATAGGCATTTGGGTTAATTCCCTATCTTTGCTATTGTAAAAAGTGCTGCAATGAACACATGTGTGCATGTATTTTTTAATAATAGAATGATTTATATTCCTTCGGATATATACCCAGTAATGGGATTGCTGGGTCATATGGTATTTCTGGTTCTAGGTCTTTGAGGAATTGCCACTCTCTCTTCCACAACGGTTTAAGTCATTTACATTCCCACTAACAGTATAAAAGCATTCCTATTTCTCCACAGCCTCGCCAGCATATGTTGTTTCTTGACTTTTTAATAATCGCCACTCTGACTGGTATGAGATGATATCTCATTGTGGTTTTGTAATGATCAGTGATGTTGAGCTTTTTTTCATATGTTAGTTGACTGCATAAATGTCTTCTTTTGAGAAGTATCTGTTTATGTCCTTTGCCCAGTTTTTAATGGTATTGTTTGCTTTTTACCTGTAAATTTGTTTAAGTTCCTTGTAGATTCTGGATATTAGACTTTTGTCCTGTGGCTAGATCGCAAAAATTTTAAGAAGAGAATAAGTGTGTTTTTTCATGGTAATTCTGTTACACACATTAGGTTATTGCAACAACTCCCTGAGGAATTAAAAGTAGTAATAACCTTATTTTTCAGACAGGGAAACCAAAACTGAATAAATAAGTTATCAAAGACTACAGAAAATGACAAAGGCAAAGACAGAATTAAAAACCAGGTAGGATAAAAAGTTTCTAAAAAATACCATTTAGACCTTAAACATCAATCCTAGCACAACTTCTAGCATAGTAAATAACATTGCTTTTTAACTCGAATCAGGGTTGGGTATAAAAAATCCTTTGGCAGCTTCCTACAGGATCCTGAACTTACAAGAGTTTTAACAAATGTTATTAGACATTCAGTGTTCCCTATAATTATGTTAAATATCATGGTCTCTCCTAACCCCTTTTTACAAAATTCCAGTGGTACACCCAACTAGCAAGAATGTGCGTGTGGCAGTTTAGCTCAGGAGAAATCTTAACCATGGCTGCTTTGAGGTCAGATACTGAGTCAGAATCCCAGCTCCATATACACAGCCAGAGCAAGTGACTTGGCCTCCCTAAGTGTTTCCCCATCTCCAAATGGGTAGATAAAAATAGCATAAATGACACTGGCTATTTTGAGAATTGGATGAGTTATCCATATAGGTACTTAGTATTCTCCTCTCCAGCACATAATAAGTACTCAGAAACTGTTGTCTATGTTTCAAAAGGAAAATGTTCTTGCATTTTTGTCTAGGAGAATGAACACTAAAATTTTCAATACAATGTAATTCCAAAAATATACACGGTTAACAGACAGCATGTAAAGTTCATCCTGTTCCAAAAACAAGTATGTAAATCTCTGATAACATCCATATCACACTTGGCCCCACTCACACACGGAGCATATTACTCAAAACTATATTGGATTATAGCTTTTCTTTTGTGTAAGAGTGCCTGTGTATGTAATTATAGACATTCCTTGTCTCTAATCCCATCTGCATTATAGTCTGGACAGTGTCATCAGTGCATAGCTCAGAATTAGGTCCAGATGGAAGCAAGAACAGTTAGTAGCCTAATACAGAAAATGACGTAAGAGACGCACATTTAGTGCGAATTGAGAGACTGGGGATTTCTCTGACACTAAATTAAGTTCAGATACTTTACAATGTAAGTTTCACAGTTCTTTTCACATCCACCTTTCCAGTTATTGCAAAATAGATCATTCCTAGGCCTAGTATGGATAGCATTATTAAAAGTAAAAAAATAACTCTATGTTATCCTTATGTTTTCGTCAATGGGAGATGAAAAGAAAGTAAAAAGTTCTTAGAATGTTACTTGTAAAATCCAAGACTGACATTTTAATATCAACATCAATCCAAGAGAACTGGATACCAATAAGCAATATATAACCCAATAATTAAGAAATGTCAAAATATTTTTAAATGCTTTTTCTGTCAATGGTGTTAATAATCTTCAGCTGTTTCTTAAGCAATGTGGTAAACTTACTATTGTTTACCTGTGCTTCCTAAGTCTATGGAAGAGTACATATCCCAGACTGCTAGTAATTAGGCAGGGCCACATAACTAGTTCTGTCTGATAGACTATGAACTGAAATAGTATGCTTCAGTCAATCGGAGAATTTAATTGCAAGTGCAAGATCCTCTCACTCTCTAATCTTCTCCATGAGTTTCAAAGGGTATAGCTGCAAGGGAGCCTCTGTCAGCCCAGCTTCATGTGAAGTAAGGTGTCCCACCAACCCACATGGAGGGCAGCATCAATAAGTTATGTTAAGCCACTTAGTTGTAACTACAGCACAACCCAAACAATCCTGCCTAATTTAAACAGAATCAATATTTTCCACCAGATTTTTGAAACAGCTGTGGAATCCTTCTCGTTTTACTATTATTAGTGAGAGATGAAATAATCTATGCCCATTCAGTTTATTGTCATCAATAATATGACAGTACTCTTGGGATGTCTTCATTAACATGACTTTATTACTCCAGGAAACTTTTGCTCAAGGTAATAAAGGTTGCAAATGAATGTATCAATGTATCTCATTTTAAAACTTCCCAACAATCCATTTAAATTAACATCAAACTGCTCAACTTCCCAACTGATACTATATAATCACTATTTACTCTCCAAGACACTCTTTGAAACCCTTTTCTCAAAACTTTTACTTTGTGATGCCCGTGATTCCTAAACTATCACAGCACAAACCTTACCCAAACAGAATCTGTATCAACACAGGTTTGAAGACAAGCATTTTGATTCAATGTGGCATCCAAATGTTGAAACCCATGTGCTATTCCTGATCTGGAAGAGTCAGGAATTGAAGGATTCTGGTACATCTTAAGACAAAGTGGGGCTAACAATCTTAGGACTGGTTGAAAGTCACAAAGATCCAATCAAAGATCTTGATTATCTCATCTAGTCTAGCAGAATATTATTCTCTGGAGATTGTGCAAAATGAGGACTACGTATTGAAAATGCTAGGAAGAGCTGAAGGAAGCATGTTTACTAAATTCAGGTTAATTTAATAAAAGTTAATATTCAGAGCAGGGAGATAATCTAGTTCCCTTCCTTGTCCCCCAAACCCTTTGGCTCCCAGAATACAAGAACTAGGGTTATACTGTCAAGGAATATTAGTGGACTCAAATGAAAATGCCTACAGAGACTGACACTCAATTATCTCACAATGAAATAAGTTTTTGATCCTATGAATCCCAGGAATTTTAGTTCCTCACTATCAAATATGAGTATACAGAGATCAACAGATATTTGAGGATAACCTCCAATATGAAAGAAGCAGTGCCCCCTCACCCAAAAAAAAAAAAAAAAAAAAAAACTCCAAGAAAATAAACACTATGCAGAGCAGAAGAAAATTTCAAAAATAACCTCTGAAAGAAAAAATATTACGTTTGTGGGGAGGTAGGGAGCAGAAGACAATAAAGATAAAACAAGATAAAAACCAGAAAAAAAAATTAAAAATTATAAATTTAACAGAAGAAAGAAAAACATTTAACAGAAGGACTGAAAAATTAAATTCCACCAGTAAGCAGTATGTAAAAGAACCAGAGATTAACAGTAGGAGAGAAAAGATAGACATAAGAGGCTAACTCAGGAATCAATCTGACTAAGTATTACAGCAATAGGTAACAGGGATAATAAAAGGCAAGAAAGTATCAAATAAATAATGAAAGAAAACATTCTAGAACTGTAAGTAAGTTTTTAGATACAATATCAGTAAGTGCTCAGCACAATGAATGAAAAAAGACCTAGACCGAAGTGCATCATTGTGAAATTTTTAAACACCATGAGTAAAAAAGGTAAGATTCTAACAGCTTCCGGACAGTAACAATAAAGGTCATATGCAAAGTACCGATAATAAGAATATTGTGAGATTTTTCAATAACATAATTAAGAATTGGAAGACAGCCACAAATATTTAACTTCTGATTATGGAAATTTTAAGTATGTATAAAGTGAGTAATATAAAAATTTTCAATATACCTGCCACCCAGCTTCAAGAATTGTTTACTCATGACCAACCTTTACTACAAACTATTTCTCCCTCATCCGTGAACATTTAGAAGAAAGTCATAGCAACATGTATCACCTGTAATAATTTTAGCACATATCTAAAATCAAGAACACCCCGTTTAAAACATAACCATATTTTTATCCCACCCCCAGATAATCATTCAAAATTTTTTGTCAACCAGCTCAGTATTCACACTTCCATGATTATCTTTTGTTTTGTTTTGTTTTCTGAGACTTGCTCCATCACCCAGGCTGGAGTGCAGTGGCTCAATCTCCACTCATTGCAACCTCCACCTCTTGGTTTCAGACGGTTCTCCTGCCTCAGCCTCCCAAGTAGCTGGGACTACAAGCACATGCCATCTCTACTAAAATTTTTGTATTTTTAGTAGAGACAGGTGTTCACCAAGTTGACCAGGCTGGTCTCAAACTCCTGACCTTAAACCATCCACCTGCTTTGGCCTCCCAAAGTGCTGTGATTACAGTTATGAACCACTGTGTTCAGACTCTTTTCTTTTTATAACAGTTTGAATGTGGATCTGAGTAAGATAAATACATTGCTCTTGTTAATATGTTTGTGATCTCTTTTAATCTATAAGTTCCTTCTCCAATTCTTTTATTTCTTGCAAAATTTTTGTTGAAGAAATTGAGTTATTTTTTCCTTTAAAGTTTCCCACTGCTTAGATTCTGCAGATTATCTCTCTGTTGTATGAGATAATGTGCTCCTCTCTCCATTTTACTTCTACAAGTAATCCTGTAGGTAGATCCTGAGGTTTGAACAGATTTAGGTTAAAGTAGTTTTTTAGCTCGACGCTTTCATAAGCTGTGTTCTGGAATTCAATCAGAAGGTACATGATGATGATGTAAGCAGCCATTGAAGATCAATGCCTGAATCCATGCATTCATTGGTGACGGCAAAATGCTACTCTCATTCTATCTTTCCTTCTTAAGTTAATAGAAATACAAAGAGAAAGAAATGTCATCTTATCAACTATTTAGTTACTTGACATAGTTACTACTGGAAAAGCAGAATTCTTGATTGTTTTCCCTTATTTATCAATTTTCAAAATAATGAGTTACTTTCCTGATACCTTCCAATGATAATCAATGAAATTTTGTCTCAAAATGTCATTGTCTCAAAAGAAGTTACTAATTTAAGTATGTTTAATGTATTTATCTGCTTCAATCATTGAGGTTATTATTCTTATTGATGCTCAAATTGTCCCATCTTTAGCCAGTGTAAGCCCCAGGGACCCTGAGTCCTTCGACATGATCCAGTAGGTTTGGTGGCATTCTTGTTTTCTCACATAGAAAAATTTCCCCAGGCTTATGTATTATAGTTTCTGACCCAGACATGGAATAAGCCATTTCTCCAATGTTCATTGTTTTTAGAAGAAGTATTATTTAAGGAACACGGTCTGGACACCAGGTATCAGTGATATCAGTTTGCTCGTTTTTTCTGGACTCTAGTTGACAAAGCTATATGTAATGTGTACTTTTCAATACAAATAGTAACATGATAGAGTATTATCAACAATACACTATTGATTATTCCAATTAAAATGCAACTTATGGGTCTTTTACTTAGCCCTGTGAATCTTACATTTGTCCTTTCTCTCATAACAATAGCAACAACTTTATTCGCAAGGACACCAATATAATTATCTGTTTAATTGTATGCATGCAAAACTATCCAAGAATAACAATACTAACACTAGCATCAACAATATGAGTAGTATAACAGTTTAAGATATTTTGCAGTTCCTCTGTTGACTGAACTAGGAACATAGAGTCAAATTACTGTATTGTAAAGTCATTTATGATAATTTATCTTTCAAAGTTATGTTGTCAAACGGCTCTGACATCATTGAAATTTCCTATGGCCCTCCTGCACTCAATTTAAGATGGACAGTTCTCTCCGTCTCAGCTACTGTCCACAGAATTGCCTAGGAAGCTCTCCAGTGAGTACCTAATTGTGTCCGCTGTTTTCTCCAGTTCTCTGGATCATCAAAATCTTACTGGCATCCCTCTTCTTCCTCATGAATGCTTCTGGTACCACATGGATTCTGTAGGTAATTGGTGTTTTTTTCCTATGAACTCATATTTTGCCACTTACTAGACTACTTTGTCATCTAGTTTTGTTTTAGAGGTTGTTCATTGTTTTTCAGTTTTCCATTCTCGTTTTTCTGTTTGTTTTATGACAAAAATCAGTGGACTTATTAAACTGCATAGTTACCTCCATTTTCCAAAACTCCTTGAATAACTTTCATTGACTAATCTTTCTCTTCAAAACATTGAGTAACAATTTTCATTTTATAATACTGTATCCAGTCAACTTAGCAATCAAGTAGAAGGAAATAATGCAGACAGATTCACATTTGCCAAATCTTCAAAAAATTACCTTTTAGGTGCCCTTTCTCAGAAAACTACTGAAAGATGTGTTTAAACAAAATGAACAAGAGTACAGAAGAAATAATACATAGAATTTAGTAAATAAGAGTTCTTGCCTGGGATATTAGCAAAGAAAAGTCAGGAGAAATGTTCCAAGATGCTATCATGCCCTAGAGAGCAATCAGGCTAATGTGGAATAGGATTTAAAATTCCCAGAGGCAATTCTTCAGAGATAGACACTGAGAGATTATCTAATGTGTTCAAGCCTATTAAACACAATGTTGAAAGATTTTACAATTTTGTTGGACTATTTGGCAAGTGTAGCAGAAACTTCTAAGCATCCCACAATATTCATTCTCATATTAGAAAAGTAAATCCTTATCTACTTTAATAAGTAGTCAATATATAGTACTTGCAACTGACAAATACTAAAAAGCAACAGAAGTACATTACTCCAAAATATGTAAATACCAGGAGAAACTCCTACAAGAGTTGAAAGTATTCACTGATAGAGTAATTAGAGGGTGGGTGAAGTCCAGTGAGAGCCACTGTTTTTTGTTATAAACCTTCAAGCACCATTTGATTTTTAAACTCTGTGCATTTATATCTTTGATAAAAAATTAATCTGTAGTCAATATACTGGGACAGGTGGTTTACATGGCTTAGATGCAGCAAGATGCACTTTCATTAAAAGTAAAATCATCTACCTGATGAGGATAGACACACAGATATTAGTTCATCACAATCTCTGTAATGACACAGTATGTAGAACATAGTTGACGTCATTGAATATTTGTGTTTAACTATCAAAAAGATACTTCCTCTTCTACCACTTCAGAATAAATAAAATATATATAACATTCTATAAGACTCCACAGGGAAAACTGCATAAATATTTTCCTGAGGAACTTAGTGTCTTCCACATTACCCTGTAAGACAATTATGTTTGGGTTGGGATTGTGTTTGGTCTATTTCCAGTTTTATCTTTAGCTCAGTGTAGGGTACCTCAGAGTTGCTCAATTAGTATTAGATAATTGAATAAAACCGTTTCAGAATCTTCTTCCTATGATCCATATGCATTTTTTACTTTTCACTGGAACATTTCCTTTCTTATTGACACTCTCAAAGAAATCCTGGGTAATATTTGAGCAAGAGAAGAAGACATTCAAAAGAAAAAGACTGGGAATGTGCAAAACAAAGAAATGGAAAAGTTCACAGCATTTGACAAGGCTAAAGGAAAAGGGAAAACAAGGCATCAGTACTGATCCAGCCTCATATACTTTCAAGCCACCGAGGATAAGAACCTAAAGCTCAGGGAGTTCATTAAATTGACCAAGGCACACCACCAGTTTGTGGTGGAAAGAGTATTAATCTTCCAGCCCTCTAGTGTCCATAGCAATGCACTAGTAATTTTTCATTATTTATATACATAGGTTAAAATAATTGTATTTACACATATGTTTTCTTCAAAAATGAATCAAGTAATTGGTCTTCAGATGACTGTGGTTAACTAATGACATGAAGTTGTTTTTACATCATTTCATATTATGCTTGTTCAAATAGTGGTTTTAAGACTAATCTTTTTCTGAAGCTTATTCAAGGTCTAGAAAACTTTGGGGGAAAAAGGAATAATACATAATCTCAGCCATAAATGGACTGATAAATCAGGGATGTCATGATGTGCTCCTGGTGGAATGCTGAAGTACAGACCGGTTATTTAGAAATCACAGACCTTGTTTAGGAAATGGGAAGTATGGACAAGTTCTCATGAGTTCAGTATCCCTTTTCTGCCCAGAAACATGCAAGCAATGCACCCTCCCTTGGCCACAAGCATTCACAGACACGTAGAGGTCTCCCTTATCCACTCTTACCAGTAACATTTTATAAGGGCTAGTTAAATAAAATGGCATGCTCATACACAAGCTTTCGTTTAACAAAATAGGACTGTTTTGTATTTTGAAAGTTATTTCCAGGCTGTCAAAATATTTTAAAAGTATAAACCAGTTCCCATAATGCAGAACCAAAAATGAAGTGATATATTAAGTTTGAGGAACAGGGTTGAAATTATATAAAAGGAAAAAGCTTAAATCCATATACAACATAACTTATATAACTCACTAGAAAATTGCAAGCTGTTTCATGTTAAGATTATCAATTTATCAGTGTTAAAGATGACACTACTTCATCTTTGAAACTCTGATAGTATTGGCTATTGCTTGGAATGACATTCTCTAAAATTCCCTTTCAGTGAATCTAATATTGTCTCTTACACTTTCACATGATGTGATTATTGATTCAATACTCTTGAAAAAATGTACATGAGAATTTTAAGTAGAAAGGAAGAAGTGGAAAGGAGCTTGCAACACTAGTTACTTGTTCAATCTCACTTCTTTTCTGGAACGTGGAAAGACTTGAGCCATGAAGTCAGAGACCTAGACATAAATCCTGCTGCCAGACAGTCATGTCACTCAGTTTATTTACTCTCTCGAAATCTTAGTTCTTCATCTATAAAAATGGAAAGAATAATACCTATCTTATATGGCTGATGCAATTAATAAAGAAGTTAATATACAAAACGTCCAATTTAGCATTAGATTGTGTAATCCACGAGTGGTTGTTATATCAATTCTAGCCCCAAATTATATTAAAATAACTTTTTGCACGTCTTGTTTTCAATTTCTCTACCCTTTTATCCTTTTTACAATACCAAAAACATGTTCTGAATCAGTGTAGTGAGATTCACGTATGTGAATCTGTGGTTGTATTGTTTAACACTCTTCCATATATTGAACTTTTTACCCAAAACAAAATAAGATCCAGATTTAGAGAAAGAATACATTTTTGTTTGGTTTGGTTTTGATTTCGATTTTTTGTTTTTTCAGTTTTTTATTTATTTTATTTATTTATTTATTTTTTACCATGAGAAAAGAGATAAGAAGCTTTCAGTTATTCCTCTATAGACAATTCTCTACTACTAATTGCTCAGATTGGGGGAACAAAATAGAAGAGAGAATCTGTCAACAGAGAAAACTGCACATCCCAAGAGTTGTGGTTAGCAGCTGCCCCAGAAAATATGGATCCTGGAAGAGGTCCATTTACAGCCAGCTCTAGAGTTGAAAGAAAATGAAGAGAATTTCTCAATGTCAAGCAACAAGAAGCACAGACACTGCCCACAATTTTTAGCTGAGTATTTACTACTAAAACCAAGTTTTCTACTTGCAGCACCATTTCCCACCCTTTGGGGAACACTCAAGTGAAGTCCCTGAGGAGAGATGTAAAATGAAGGATTTATCACAGAGGCCCTGGGAAGGAAGTAGCTTTAATCTGAAAGTCTGCATCATCTCCTGAGAAGGGACGATGCCAAGGATAGATATGAATACAGGTAAGCATATGCATTGAGAAAGGAGGAAGTGCAGCCAAGAAAGATGCCACCAGACAGCCTCTACTGCAGAAATGCCACACAGGTTTGTACACACATAGAACAAAATGTATCTAAGAGGGTTTGATTCTGAATAGTGACTGCATTTGTTTTCATGACAGAACTGTTAATGCATGTTTTGGCGGTGTTGTCAGAGCTCCCATTCTCTCTCCCTGTATAAGCTATGAACTGCAGCAATGCCCTCAGCCAGTGTGCACTCTAGCACACTACCACAAGTGAAGGAATCCACAGTGGACAATGTTTAGTCCACTTGGACCTCTCTGCTATTTATTTTGTGATCTGAGGAACTATGTTGATCTGTAGTAGCTGATTAAAAGATATGGATGTGGTAATGCTGGATCAAAGTAAAGAAGAGCATCAACAATATTAAAATTCCAATTTCATGGCACCTCAAAGTACCTTCAAAGATCTGATAAAGATCAGAGGGTATCTAGCAACTGGTGGGAATTCTTTGGCATCATAAAGAACCTTTGGCTGAGGCCTGGGGTTGTGGATTGAAAACTGCATAAATGGCTGCAGTAAGAAACTGATCAGAGGCTCATCTTGACTCCAGGGCATGTGCAAGGACCATAAATTGAGAAAGAACAACCATGTGTACTGTGCTGAGAAGGCAGCCTCTAAACCACGCAAAAACACCCCCATAGAGCCTTGGTTCAGCTCCTACTGCTCCATTCCCATGAAGGCACTCCCTCACCTCCCCTACCCTTCCTGTCCAAATGTCTTCTCCACACACAGAGACAGCTAAATTAGGAGATTTACTTCAAACATCTGGTCCCATATCATACTGACAGACACCTGCTTGTATACACTGCCATAAGAGAATTAGTCATCCTCTACCAAGGAGCCAGAGAACTGGCTGCATAGGGATACAGAAGAGACTGACTCAGTTTGGGGATAACTGAGTCTTTTAATGATCTTTCATTAACAGACAATATCTGTATTGTAATTAAATATAACAGGAATAATAATCTTAAGAGGTATTTATTGTAGCCTGCTACTTTTAATGATCTTTCTTATGTACATGCAAAACCATGTACATATCTCTGCATCTCTGTCCAACTCAGTTCTCATTCTATTGGGGAGGTGGGTGAATGAGAAGCAGAGGAGGAAAGGGAGAGAGAAGTGGAAGGGAGAAGGAGAGACCAAGAGAGAGAGACCAGGTGGAGAAAAAAAAAAACAGAGAATAACATTCTCAACAGATTTTTGGCCCTTTTTAAATTGAATAATTTGTATGGTATTTCATGCTCCTAAACTATTTTATGTCTATTATTTTCACATGTGGATAATATCTGTAGATAGCTGAATACGCTTTCAAATATCTAATGCAATTTTAACCAAGTAAGTCTACAATTGTCCTACTGTATATCATATTGACTAGTTTTATACTAACCATGAGTTTAGGTTTTCATAGGTTTCTTCACCACCATTATCTTGATTAATCAAGAATCAAACTGACCTTACATTAAAGAAAATAAGTATTTTAAATGACTCTTTGGTTTTGCAATTGTGTAATGGATTTCTTAAGTCACGGAACAACGTTTTCTTAAAATGTGCTTTTTTCTCTTTCTCCTGTGGTATCTATATGGCTTCTTTCACTATTCGTAGAGTTGGGGGGTGGTACCCATTTCATAAGGTACAACATCTCTCAAAATGAAGCCCAGTACGGGTATTCAGATTTCTAACCTCTTTTGATTTTTCTATGAAATTCTCTTAATGATGGAAGCTTTTTTTTTAGAGTAGGAGCCACCTAAACACAGCTCAACAAGAATGGTAACAGAAAGCCTTCAATCTTTCTCTGGCTTCAGCTTATCACAGAAGCCACAAGAGTTTATCACAGAAGAGTTTAACGAACATTTACAAAAAGCTATGTATGCACTAAATATTAAATCAGAGTGTACAATTAAGTCGAGTTTAAGTGCCTTTGTAATTATTTTAAAACTCAATGAGAAAAATTATTTTAAAACTCAAAAAAAATGTATATATACATCCTACTTTTCCTTTTTAAAGTCTAGGTTTGTGCATATTATCTTGGCATAATATTTAATAGTGCCCCTTGTCATTCTCTGATGTTTGAAATAAACTTAAAACCTCAGTGGTTTAAAATAGTAGCTATACCAGACATTTCAAAGGCACATCTTTGGTGTTAAAAGGGGAAATGCACCTGGAAGGAACCTCATTATGCTTATGTTCAAATAAATACCTTTCATATTTCCACCTAAGATATTGTTCAGACTATGAACCAGGGGGCAGATTGCATGAGAATGCCTTGCAGTGTACATGAACTTTCTTAGAATATACTATTATTTTGCCCCTCATGAGACATACACACTCCCTTTTCCACTCCAGATATTGCACAAGGTACCACAAGCTCTTGTGGAGTTGATCCTTGAGTGTTTCCCAGCCTTCTTTGTGACTGAATTCTGTATAGGCTACTCTGAAGTTCAGAAAAAGGTGTTTTGAAATCCTAAATTCTTAGGACAAAAGTAGTCTTGTGGTGCTACATAATAATAATTTGTTCATACCACAATTATTTCAGGTGAATTTTTTTCCAAGAAAAATCATTTTAATACAATACACTGTGACATGGTAGAATAAGTAAGAAAAAATGGAGTTATACATATGTAGTGTGTGTTCTATGTAAATTATATATTTATATATACGTAAGTTATATTTTTATATTTATAATTATGTTGTGTCACATTAAGTCGTGACAAATGTGAAAAATATTTATTGGAAATTTTTTTTGATGATCTGAGCTTTGGCTTCAGTGGAAAACATTTTTTCCCCTAATTCTAGCAAGTCAAAGTAAAAATCCCCAGCTGTTACAAATAATGTAACTACTTCAATAACATTTCCAACAGATTGAATCTGAAGCATACATTAAGGCTAACATTTTAAAGTGCTTAGCTATTTGCATTAGATATGTAAATGAACAACTTGATACTACTTGCTTCCACTTAAATTAATTTTTGCCAATAAGATAAGGAAAACTGTCCTCACTTTTTATAGTACCACATATTATAAGAGAGTAAGAAAGAACAGTACATAAAATAGAGCCACACAAACTTGTAATCTTAGGAAATAATATATATAAGAATTGCCCTTACCTAAAAGATTGGTATCCTTGAAGTTCATAACTTATTTGAGAAGTCCCAGAGTAGTGAAATAATCTTATGAAAGCTTACAACCTGTTATGACCTATATTTATAATAAAAAGTTAAAGGGTTGTTCCTCGTGGTAGCTCTGGCCAGAGCTGACATTGATGGTCAGGCCTCTCCCAGGCCTTGTATTCCAAGAGGCAATGGATAGGTATGTCCATACAGCAGTCAGCATTTCAGGATTGCAATATACAGATATATACAGGTTGCATAATTACAAATACTGTCAAAGTTTACAATAAAGAAACATTGGCTGGATGCGGTGGCTCACACCTATAATCCCAGCACTTTGGGAGGCCAAGGCAGGCAGATCAGTTGAGGTTAGGAGTTTTGAGACCAGCCTGGCCAACATGGTGAAACCCTGTCTCTACTAAAAATACAAAAATTAGCTGGGTGTGATGGCGCATGCCTGTAATCCCAGCTATCAGGAGGCTGAGGCAGAAGCACTTCAACCAGGGAGGTGGAGGTTGCAGTAAGCCGAGATCACACCACACTTCATCCTGGGCATTAGAGACTCCTTCTCAAAAAAAAAAAAAAAAAAAAAAAATCATTGTTTAAAAGGATGCTGTCATAATTATACAACCTGTCAACAAAATAGTAGAATAACACTGGTGGTACAGCATAAATTAAATAAAATAAATAATTGTGCCCTGCATCTGAACTGAATGTTTGATCCAGGGACTGTTTATAGTCAAAATCAGTTTTTTCAGCCATTCCATTAGATCAAGCTAACAGTAACAAACAACCCTCAAATTTCAGTGAATTAAAAAAACAAAAATGATTTCACTCCATGTCTCTTATGGATTAAAGGGGAGGCTCTGTACATGGTAGTCATTCAGGGAGTCCGCTGAGTGACTGAGTCAGCCACCAGCTCCAAGGTTACAAATCAGGATAAATGGAGGGAAAAACTCTAGGTGCTTTGCATCAACAATTAAATGTGCCAGCCCCTACATGATATAGGTCACTTTTGCTCCCAACTCATTGGCTAGAATTTGTCACATGACCTCATTCAGTTGAAATGAGGCTATTTTATAATCGTGTAGTACTATATTATTGTAATTGTAATTTACATTTCCCTAATGACTAAGGATGTTAAATACATTTTCCAATATGCTTTTCTTAATTTGCAAATACTTTTCTCATTGAGATAATCATATGGTGCCTCTTCTTCGTGCTATTAATGTGATTAGTTACAATAATTTTCAACTGTTAAATCTAACCTGGCATTCCATAAGTCTTACTTGGTCACGATTATTATTCTTTCTATAGATTATTGAATTTGGTCTGCTAATATATTATTAGTAATCTTATATCTATGTTCCCTGGGGACATTAGACAGCAGTTTTTCAATTTTTATTTTATTTTAGACTCGGGGGTATATGTGCATATTTGTGAGAATATTGTGTATTCTCACAAATATGGGGAATATTGTGTATTCTCACCATATGGTATGGGGAAGTGGGCTTCTCCCATACCTATTACCCAAAAAATAATGAACATTTACCTGATAGGCAACTTTTAAACTCTGAACTTCCACCCATCCTTTCCCCTTTTGGAGTTCCCAATGTCTACTATATCCCTCTTTATGTCTATGTATACCCATTATGTAGCTCCCACTTATAAATAAGAATATGCAGCATTTGATTTTCTGTTTCTGAATTAGTTCACACAGGATAGTAGCCTTCAGCTTCATCCATGTTGCTGCAAAGGAAATGATTTTATTCTTTTGGGGGCTGCATACTATTTCAATGTGTCTATATACCACATTTTCTTTATCCATTAACCACTTATGGACATGTAGGTTGGTTCGATAACCTTGCTATTGTGAATAGTGTTGCAATGAACATACGAGTGCAGGTGTCTTTTTTATGTGGTTTCTTTTCCTTTGGGTACACACCCAGTAGTAGAATTGCTGTGCTGAATTGTAGTTAAATTTCTAGTTATTTCAGAAATTTTCATACTGTTTTTCATACAGGTTGAAGTAATTTCATTCCCACCAACAGTGTATTAAGTGTTCCCTTTTCTCTTCATCTGTGTCAACATCTGGGGTTTTTGTATATTTTTTAAATAATAGCTATTCTGATTGGTATAAGATAATATCTAAGTGTGGTTTTAACTAGGATTTCCCTGATTTTTCCTCAAAAGAAGAAATGTCTGTTCATGTCCTTTGCCCAGTTCTTGCCGAAGTTTTCTTTTTCTTGTTCAGTTATTTAATTTCCTTGTAGTTTCCAAATATTTGTCCTTTGTCAGAGGCCTAATTTGTAAGTCTTTTGAAAGAATCTTTAGAGTTTTCTAGGTATACAATCATAATATCACTGAACAGAAATAATTTGATTCCTCTTTTCCAATTTAGATGCCTTTTATTTCTTTCTCTAGTATGATTGCTATGGCTATGACTTCTGGTGTTATGTTGAATTATAATGGTGAAAGTAGACATCCTTATCTTTTTTTTTTAATTTGTTTCACTTTAGGTGCATACTATATCTGGCATTTCTCCCCATGTTATCCCTCCCCACCCTTTTCTCCCTCCTCACCCCCCGTTGTCTCTCCCCTATCCCCCTCAACTGTCCCCTGTCTGTGATGCTCCTCTCCCTGAGTCCACGTGTTCTTGTTGTTCAACACCCACCTATGAGTTAGAACATGCGGTGTTTGGCTTTCTGTTCTTGGGTCAGTTTGCTGAGAATGATGGTTTCCAGATTCTTCCAACTCCCTGCAAAAGACACGAACTCATCGTTTTTTATGGCTGCATAGTATTCCGTGGTGTATATGTACCACATTTTCTTTGTCCAGTCTATCACTGATGGGCATTTGGGTTGGTTCCAGGTCTTTGCTATTGTACACAGGGCTACAATGAACTTATGTGTGCATGTGTCTTTATAGCAGAATGATTTATAGTTCTTTGGGTATACATTCAATAGTGGGATTGCTGGGTCAAATGGAATTTCTATTTCTAGATCCTTGAGAAATCGCCACACTGTCTTCCACAATGGTTGAACTAATTTACACTCCCACCAACTGTGTAAGAGTGTTCCTATTTCTCCACATCCTCTCCAGCATCTGTTGTCTCCAGATTTTTTAATGATTGCCATTCTAATTGGCGTGAGATGATATCTCAGTGTGGTTTTGATTTGCATTTCTCTAATGACCAGTGATGATGAGCATTTTTTCATATGTTTGTTGGCCTCATATATGTCCTCTTTTGAAAAGTGTTCACATCCTTTGCCCACTGTTGAATGGAGTTGTTTTTTTCTTGTATATCTATTTTAGTTCTTTGTAGATTCTGGATATTAGCCCTTTGTCAATTCTGGAGATTAGCCCTTTGGCAGATGGGTAGATTGCAAAAATTTTTTCCCATTCTGTTGGTTGCCGATTCACTCTAATGATGGTTTCTTTTGCTGCACAGAAGCTCTGGAGTTTAATTAGATCCCATTTGTCTACCCTGGCTTTTATTGCCATTGCTTTTGGTGTTTTAGTCATGAAATCCTGGCCTATGCCTATGTCCTGGATGGTTTTACCTACGTTTTCTTCCAGTGCTTTTATGGTGTTAGGTTTTATGTTTAAATCTTTGATCCATCTGGAGTTAATTTTAGTGAGGTGACAGGTAGGGGTCCAGTTTCTGCACATTGCTAGCCAGTTTTCCCAACACCATTTATTAAACATGGTGTCCTTTCCCCATTGCTTGTTTTTGCTGGGTTTGTCAAAGATCAGATGGTTGTAGATGTGTGGTGTTTCTTCTGGGGTCTCTGTTCTGTTCCATTGTCTCTGTTTTGATACCAGTACCAAGCTGTTTTGATTACTGTAGCCTTGTAGTATAGTTTGAAGTCTGGCAGTGTGATGCCTCCAGCTTTGTTCTTTTTGCTTAGGGTTGTCTTGGCTATGTGGGCTCTTTTGTGATCCCGTATGAAGTTTAAAGTGGTTTTTTCCAGTTCTGTAAAGAAGGTCATTGGTAGCTTGATGGGGATAGCATTGAATCTATAGATTACTTTGGGCAGTATGGCCATTTTCACAATATTGATTCTTCCTAACCATGAGCATGGAATGTTTCTCCATCTGTTTGTGATCTCTCTTATTTCACTGAGCAGTGGTTTGTAGTTCTCCTTGAAGAGGTCCTTTACATCCTTTGTTAGTTGTATTCCTAGGTATTTTATTCTCTTTGTAGCAATTGTGAATGGGAGTTCGCTCTTGATTTGGCTCTTTGTTTGTCTCTTATTGGTATACAGGAATGCTTGTGATTTTTGCACATTGATTTTGTATCCTGAGAGTTTGTTGAAGTTGTTTATCAGTTTGAGAAGATTTTGGGCTGAGACGATGGGGTCTTCTAGATGTAAAATCATGTTATCTGCAAATATAGTTTGACTTCCTTCTTTCCTAATCGAATACCCTTTATTTGTTTTTCTTGCCTGATTGCTCTGACTAGAACTTCCAATACGATGTCGAATAGGAGTGATGAGAGAGGGCATCCTTGTCTAGTGCCTGATTTCAAAGGGAATTCTTCCAGCCTTTGCCTGTTCACTGTGATATTGGCTGTAGGTTTGTCATATATAGTTTTTATCATTTTATGATACATTCCATTAATACCTAGTTTATTGAGAGTTTTTAGCATGAAGGCTGTTGAATTTTATCGAAGGTCTTCTCTGAATCTATTGAGATAATCAAGAATCCTTATCTTGTACCAGTTTTTAGGTGGAATGCTTTCAACTGTTCCCCATTTACTAATGCTGGCTGTGAGTTTTATATATATATATATATATATATATATATATATATATATATATATATATATGGCTCTTGTTATTTGGTAGTATGTTCTTTTGATGCCTAGTTTGTTGAGGGCTTTTGTTGTACAGAGATGTCAGATTTTTGGATAGCAATATTTCATGTTTTGATGTCAGAGTTGTGCTGACCACACAAAATACATAGGAAAGTAGTTTCTCCTCCATTTTCTGAAAGAGCTGTGTAAGATTGGGGATTTTTTTTTTTTTAACATTTGATAGAACTCACCAATTAATTCATCTAGACTTGAAGTTTTCTTCATGAGAAGGTCTGTCATTACAAATTCCCTTTTCTTAATATATGTAGGGCTATATAATTTTCTCACAAATCTTTTATGTCCATTTTGCCATTTTATGTTTTTTTTTTCAAGGAATTCATCAATTTCATCTATACTGTTGACTTTCTTGGTATGATGCTGTTTATAATCATTCCTTTCTATCCATCTTTTTTAAAGTCTATAGAATCTGTAGTAATACCCCTCTTTCCTTCTAGATAATGGCATCTTGGTAATTTCTCTCCTTCCTTTCCCCCTACTTTGCGTGCATGTGTGTGTGGGGGGGTGGGGGCATCTTTCTGGCTCTCCTTTTTGCTTTTTACTTTTTATAACTCAGTCTTGCTAAGGGTTTATCAAGTTCCACATTTTCAAGGAAGCAACATTATTTTCTTTGCTAATTTTCTCTACTTTCATATGTTTTCTATTTCATTGATTTTATTTTAAACAACTTATACAATGGTTTGAACCATTTTATTTCCTGATGTATCTAAAGTCATACATTTTCCTTTTTTAACACTATTTTAAATGCATTCCATCAAATTTTTATATGTTGTCTTTTTGTTGTCATTTAATTCTAAACATTTCCTGAAATCTGTGATTCTTTAATTTCATCCAAGGGTCATTAGAAATGTAGTGTGATTTTTAAGTATTTTGGAATTTTCTAGAACTTTCAGTGTTACTGATTTCTAATTTAATTCCATGGTGGTGAGAGAACACTCCCTGTAAGATTTAATATTTTATAATATATTGAGACCTGTTTTATAACAAAGGATTATCAGTCTTGATGAACATTTTATATGTATTTTAAAAGAATATATATTCTGAAGCTGTTAGGTATAATGTTCTATAAACAATAATAGTTACATGGTTGACAGTGTTTCTTAATTCTTCTGTGTCCTGACTCACTTTTGCCTATTTATTCTCTATATCACTGAGAGATTGGTATGTTGTTTTTTTTTTTAATCTCCAACTGTGTTTGTGGATTTTCTTATTTATCATTTTTATTCCCTCACTTTTTGAGTCACATATTTCAAAGCTTAGCTATTTGGAACATACACACTTTTGAATACTAAACCTTCCTGTTGAATGGACTCTCTTTTCATTATTACTTGTCCCTCTGTCTCTGCTAACACTCCCAACTTGAAGTCTTTGGTCTAATATTACTATAATCACTCTAGCCTTTTTATAATTAATGTTTTTGTGATATACCTTTTTGTTTACATTTTCTATCTCTTTTCACCCACCCAAATGGTGAAAAGAGATAGAAAATGTAAAATGTTCAACTTATTCTATCTTTATATCTAAAGTGTGTCTCTTATAGACAGCATATAATTTGATTTAGCATTTTAATCTAATCTGACAACCTCTGGCTTTTTATCAGAATGTTAATCCACCAACATTTAATGTAATTACTGATATAGTTGGATTCAGATTTACTACTTTACTTTTTAATTTTTACGATCTTCTTTCATTGCTCTTTTGTTCCTATTTTTTCGCCTTCTTGTAAATACTTTGGATAGTTTTACCATTCCATTTTAAATGCTTTATCAGCTTAAAATTTATATCTTTGCATTATAGTTGGTGATTCTGTAAGGATTAAAATGTTTATCCTGAAAGTTTCACAATCTACATTAGGTTAATATTGTATTACTACTAAAATGTAAAAATAGTACAGTTCTATTTATAATTATTCACACCCACTCTCTGTATTATTACCATAATGTATCACATCCACATGATAAACCTAACAATTCAGTATTGCAGATTTTGGTTTAAATATGTGTATGTCTTTCGAATAAATTAAGAAAAAAACAAAATTCTTTTATATATACTCAAATATTTATTATTTCTTGTGCTTCTCAATTTTTTAAGTAGATCCAAGTTTCTACCCAGTGTCATTTTGCTTCAGGCCTAAGAACACCCTTTAGCATCTCTTGTAGTGCAGATTTGCTATGACTAATGCTCTCAGTTTTATTTTAAGCTTGAAAATATCTTAATTTTGCCTTCACTTTTCACAGACACATTTACTGGACATAAAATCTGGATTGGTAGGGTTTTTTTTTTTTCTTTGTTTTCAGTGCTTTATGTAGCTTCATTTTCTGTGGGCATCCATTTCTTCTGATAACATTAATATGTACTACCATCAGTAATTACATGCATCATCATTCCCTCTACATAATGTGTCAATTTTCTCAAGCTGTTCTCAAGATCTTCCCTATATTTTGAATGTTCACAATATGACTATGGTATTACTGGATGTGGCTTTATTTGCATTTATCCTTGCACTAGCACTTAAGAATTTTCTGAGTTTCCTGGAATTTCAAGATCATGTTTTTCACTAATTTGGGAAAAACTTTACACATAAAGTTTTCAAATATTCCTTCTTCTCAATTCTGTTCTTTACTTTCTGAGACTTTAATTACATGTATTTTAGACTACTTGATATTTTCCTACAGATCACTAAGGCTGTTAATGTGATTTTTTTCAGTTTTTTCCTCTGTTTTACTGATCTCTGTGCATGTTAACTGATTACTCTTTTTGCAATTTCTTATCTGATATTAAACACATGAAGCTCAAGTTTTTCAGATACTGTATTTTCAGCTTTACACTTTCCATTTGGTTCTCTTTTATAGTTTCCATTACTCTTCTGAGATTCCTCATCTGTTCATTCATGACAACATATTTTTCTTCCTGCCCTTGAAAATGCTTACAACAGTTTAAAAGTAGTGGTCTGGTAATTAAAATATCTGAGTGATTTTTGTGGTTGACTTCTATTTACTGATTTTTATCTTATCTGTGAGTCACTTTTCTTGTGTCTTTACATGTTAATTTTCATTTTTTACTGATCATTATAATTATGCATTTTCATATTCTGGGTTTTGTTATCTTTTTCAAGAGTATTGATTTTCTTTTCTTTTTTAGCAGTTGGCTAACCGGGTTGGACTCAAACTTCAAACTCTGGCTCCCCTGTAAGCAGCTTAAATTTCCACTCAGTTACGCTGTCTTCCAGATCTGCTGAATTTCCCCATAAATGCATAGTTCAGGGATCAGTCAAGGACTCAGACAGGGTTTATATGCTGATGTGGGGCCCTCCATCTCAATTAGCTCCCTACTATCCAAGAATCCTCACCTTGGCAGTATTAAACTCTATCGTCTGATTTCTCAAGTCAGTAAGACTACAAGTTCTGTTTGAGCTCCAGCCAGTCTAAGCCACTCTGAATAAAGAATGCCCTCAAGCAGAAAATTCATAAATGTGAAACTCACTGAGTGAAGTTTCCCTTTACAGGAGTCTATACTCCTCCAGCTTCTGCCTGCTTTTGGTCACTCTACAGTGCCTTCAAATAGTGGCTTTTTAAAATTTTATCTAGAATGTACTATTCTATTCTGACATGGTTAATCCAGCACTAGCTACTCTACTACTACTAGAAGCAAAACTTCCCGATTATGTTTTAAGATAAAATAAAACCAAAATTAGACTTGAATAGAAAACAGTAATAAGGTTCCCATTCCAAATGAAAAATATTTAAAATCTATGCACTTATCTCACAAAGATTTTGAAAATGCAATTATTCTAATGCATGTTTAAATTATCATCTTTCTTTTAAAAATATTCAGAAATTCAACTGCAATAACATTTACTCTCACTTCAAATGCTTCTTCTAAGACAGTCATGTATTAGGGAGCAGCAAATGAGTTTCAAAAGTGAGTGAGTCCTTTTCTGAGAAAGCAGAGTCAGAGATTTCTACTCCCTAACTCTGCATAAATCAAGAAGTTTTAAGGTTAGAGGAGTTTAATAATTTGGTTTTCAATCCTCACAACCTGGTTGTAAACAACTAAGACACAGATAGATATAGATGTGGATACAGATAAATAAATGTTTGCAATGTATCTTAATAAAAAAAATTAGTAAACAATCTCAACCTATGAGTATTCAATTTTAGGTGAAGGAAAAATAGGCCTAACAAAATTGAAAAGGCCCCCATATCAGGGATAATCCACAGAAATCATTCATTAAATTTAAAAACTTTGATATTCTGTACTTTTTTTTTCAAATTACAAACATAAGTGTAAGGTTTTAGATATTATTTAATGACGACTGTGTACCAAATTTCCTATTCTCATAAGTTTTATTTTCTGTCTCCTGGCCAGACTTACAGTTTAGTCATTTAATGAATCAAACCCTCAAATAATATTTTCATGAACTAAAGGTTGTGTATTCAACAACAACAACAAAATACTATATAAGCAGTTCCCAGCAAGAAAAACGCAGAGGACGAGTGATCATCGCATTTACAAATGAGTTTTTACTCCTCACAGACCAAGAGATTCCTGGGCTGAAAAGTATCATGAGCTTCCAGCGTGGCTGTTTCAGCCAGCACTGTGGGTCTCCACACAAAAACTCGCACAAATCAGGGCAGCCAGCCATTTCAACAGGAGCCTGGAATACCTGGGATACAGAGCCACCCGTTCTACTGAAAAAAAAACAGGGGGCTGCAGCAAGGAACCAGGTGATCTTGCTCAGCGGGTCTCACTCCCAACAAACACCAGCAGTCTGAAATGCTCTGGATTAAGAGTTTCGCATCAAGCACAGGCAAACCTTGGACAGTCCAACTCAGTGGAGGGAAGGGCATCAGCCATTACCAAGGCAGTCCACCACCACACCAAGGCAGTTTGTCATTACCGAGGCAGTCTACCATTACTGACGCAGACAACCATTATCGAGGCAGGTATAACAGGAAGTTCACACAGCAGCTGAGCAGATTCCATAGCAGCTCAGTCACACCTCTGCTGGCAGACTGTGGAAAGACTACCACCATGCTGGGGAGGACATCTCTGAAAAAAGGCAGCAGCATGTCAGAAACTTATAAATAAAGCCCCACCATCCCAGGACAGAGCACCTGGGGAAAAAGGTGTTTATGAGTTCTGCTGCAACAGACTTAAATGTACCTGCCCAGAAGCACTGAATGGAACAATGGAACTCCCAGCTCAGTGTGTGAGCACCTGTAAGAGATAGATTGTCTCCTCAAGCAGCTCCCTGACCCCTGTATATACAAAGAGACATCCCATAAAGGAGAGCTCAGGCCGACATATGGTGGGTACCCTTCTGGGATGAAGATAATAGAAGAAACTGGCAGCAACCCTTTTGGTTCTTCACCCTCTATGGGTGATCCCCAGGCAAGCAGGGTCTGGAGCAGACCTCCAGCAGTCCTACAGCACAGGGGTCAGATGGTTAGAAGGAAAACTGAAATACAGAAAGAAATAACTTCAACATCAACAAAAAGGACATCCCTCAGAGACCCCATCCAAAAGTCACCAACTGCAAAGGTCACAGGTAGATAAATCTACAAATGTGGGAGGAAACAAGCCAAGAAAGGATGAAAACACCAAAAACCAGAACACCTCTCCTCCTCCAAGGGATCACAACTCCACACCAGGAACGAAACAAAGCTGGATGGAGTATGAGTCTGATGAATTGACAGAAACAGGCTTCAGAAGGTGGGTAATAAAAAACTTCTTTGAGCTAAAAGAACATATTCTAACCCCATGCAAAGAAACTAAGAACCCTGAAAAAAGGTTTCAAGAAATGCTAACAAGAATAAACAGCTTAGAGAAGAATTTAAATGAGCTGATGAAGCTGAAAAACACAAGAGAACTTCAAGAAGCATACACAACTTTCATTAGCCGAATCAACCAAGCAGAAAAAAGGATATCAGAGATTGAAAATCAACTCAATGAAATAAAACAAGAAGGCAAGATCAGAGGAAAAAAGAGTAAAAAGAAATAAATGAAGCCTCCAAGAAATATGGGATTATGTGAAAAGAGCTAATCTACACTTGAACATTGTATCTGAATGTGATGGAGAGAATGAATCCAAGGTGGAAAACACTCTTCAGGATACTATCCGGGAAAACTTCCCCAACCTAGCAAAGCAGGCCAACATTCAAGTTCAGGAAATACAGAGAACACCACAAAGATATTCCTCAAGAAGAGCTACCCCAAGGCACATAATCACCAGACACACCAAGGTTGAAATGAAGGAAAAAAAGCTAAGGGCAGCCAGACAGAAAGCTCAGGTTACCCACAAAGGGAAGCCCATCAGACTCACAGTGGATCTCTCAGCAGAAACCCTACAAGCCAGAAGAGAGTGGGGGCCAATATTGAACATCATTGAAGAAAAGAACTTTCAACCTAGAATTTCATATCTAGCCAAACTAAGTTTCATAAGCAAAGGAGAAATAAAATCCTTTACGAACAAGCAATTGCTGAGAGATTTGCCACCACCAGGTCTGCCTTACAAGAGCTCCTGAAAGAGGCACTAAACATAGAAAGGAACAACCAGTACCAGCCACTCCAAAAAGGACCAAATAGTAAAGAGCATTGACACATGAAAAATCTGCATCAACTAACAGACAAAACAACCAGCTAGCATCAAAATGGCAGTATCAAATTCACACATAACAATATTAACCTTAAATGTAAATGGGCTAAATGCTCCAATCAAAAGATACAGACTGGCAAATTGGATAAAAAGTTAAAACCCATTGGTGTGCTGTATTCAGGAAACCCATCTCACATGCAAGGACACACACAGGCTCAAAATAAAGGACAGAGGAAGATTTACCAAGCAAATGGAGAGCAAAAAAAGGCAGGAGTTGCAATCCTAGTCTCTCATAAAAGAGACTTTAAACCAACAAAGATCAAAAGAGGCAAAGAAGTGCATTCCATAATGGTAAAAGAGTCAATGCAACAAGAAGAGCTAACAATCCTAAATATATATGAACCCAATAAAGGAGCACCCAGATACATAAAGCAAGTTCTTAATGGCCTACAAAGAGACTTAGATTCCTACACAGTAACAGCGGTAGACTGAACACTCCATTGTCAATACTAGACAGATCAACGAGACAGAAAATTAACAAGTATATCCAGGACTTGAAATCAGATCTGGACCAAGCAGACCTAATAGACATCTACAGAACTCTCCACCCCAAATCCATAGAATATACATTCTTCTCAGCACCACATCACAACTACTCTAAAATTGACCACAATATTGGAAGTAAATCACTCCTCAGCAACTCCAAAAGAACATAAATCTTAATGATCTCTCAGACCACAGTGCAATCAAATTAGAACTCAGAAATAAAAAACTAACTCAGAACCACACAACTTCATGGAAACCGAACAACTGGCTGTTGAATGTTGACTGGTTAAACAATGAAATGAAGGCAGAAATAAATATGTTCTTCAAAACCAACAAGAACAAAGACAAAACATACCAGAATCTATGCGATACATTTAAATCAGTGTCTAGAGGGAAATTAACAGCAAGAAATGCCCATATGAGAAATACAGAAAGATCTAAAATCGACACCCTATCATCAAAATTGAAAGAGATAGAGGAACAAGATGAAAAAAACTCAAAAGCTAGCAGAAAACAAGAAATAACAACAATCAGAGCAGAACTGAAGGAGATAGAGACACAAAAAACTCTTTAAATCCAGGGGCTGGTTTTTCAAAAAGATGAACAAAATAGGTCACTAGTAAGATTAATAAAAAAGAAAAGAGAGAATAATCAAATACATGCAATAAAAAAATGATAAAAGAGATATCACTACCAAATCCAAAGAAATACAAACTACTATCAGAGTTACTACAAACAACTCTATGCACATAAACCAGTAAACCTGGAAGAAATGGATAAATTCCTAGACACTTGCACCCTCCTAAGACTAAGACAGGAAGAAGTTGAAACCCTGAATAGACCAATAAAAATGGTTCAAGTTGAGGCAGCAATTATTAGCCTACCAAAGAGAAAAAAAAAGCCCAGGTCCAGATGGGTTCACAGCTGAATTCTATGAGACATACAAAGAGGAGGTAGTACCACTCCTTCTGAACTATTCCAAATAATCCAAAATGAGGGAATCCTTCCCAAATCATTTTATGAGGCCAACATCATCCTGATACAAGTACCCGGCAGAGACTCAGCAAAAAAAGAAAACTTCAGGCCAATATCCATGATGAACACAGATGCAAAAATCTTCAATAAAATACTGGCAAACAGATTGCAACAGCTCATCAAAAAGCCTATCTATCACAGTCAAGTAGGCTTCATCCCGGGGATGCAAGCCTGGTTCAACATATGCACGTCTATATACATAATCCACCACACAAACAGAACAAAGTCAAAAACCACATGATCATCTTAATACATACAGAGAAGACCTTCGACAAAATTCAACAGTGCTTTATGCTAAAAACTCTTAATATTATGTATAAATGGAATATATCTCAAAATAATAAAAGCTATTTACAGCAAAACCATAGCCAGTATCATACTGAATGGGCAAAAACTGGAAACATTTCCTTTGAAATCTGGCACTAGACAAGGATGCCCTCTCTCACCACTCGTATTCAATACAATATTGGAAATTCTAGCCAGAGCAATCAGGCAAGGAAAAGAAATAAAAGGTATTCAATTAGGAAAAGAATAAGTCAAATTGTCTCTATTTACAGAAGACATGATTGTATGTTTAGAAGATCCCATCATCTCAGCCCCAAATCTCCATAAGCTGATAAGCAACTTCAGCAAAGTGTCAGGATACAAAATCAACGTGCAGAAATCACAAGCATCCCTATACACCAATAACAGACTACAAGAGAACCAAATCAAGCATGAACTGTCATTCACAATTGCTACAAAGAGAATAAAATACCTAGGAATACAACTAACAAAGGATGTAAAGGACCTCTTCAAGGAGAACAATGAACCACTGCTCAAGGAAATAAGAGAGGACAAAAACAGATTGAAAAACATTCCATGCTCATGGTTAGGAAGAATCAATATCATGAAAATGGCCATACTGCCCAAAATAATTTACAGATTCAGCACTATCCCCATCAAGCTACCTATGACCCTCTTCACAGACTGGAAAAAATCACCTTAAACTTCATATGGAATCAAAAGAGAGCCTGCATAGCCAAGACAATCAAAGCAAAAAGAACAAACCTGGAGGCATCATGCTACCTGACTTCAAACTATACTGCAAGCCTACAGTAATCAAAACAGCTTGGTACTGGTACCAAAACAGAGATATAGACCAATGGAACAGAACAGAGGCCTTGGAGGCAATGCCACACATCTACAACTATCTGATATTTGACAAACCTGACAAAGACAAGCAATGGGGAAAGGATTCCGTTTAATAAATGGTGTTGGGAAAACTGGCTAGCCATGTGCAGAAAGCAGAAACCGGATCCCTTCCTGACACTTTACACTAAAATTAACTCCAGATGGATTAAAGACTTAATCATAAGACCTAACACCATAAAAAACCTTAGATGAAAGCCTAGGCAAAACCATTCAGGACATTGGCATAGGCAAGGACTTCATGACTAAAACACCAAAAGCAATGGCAGCAAAATAGACAAATGGGATCTAATTAAACTCCAGAGCTTCTGCACAGCAAAAGAAACAATCATTAGAGTGAACTGGCAACCAACGGAATGGGAAAAAATTTTTGCAATCCACCAATCTGACAAAGGGCTAATATCCAGAATCTACAAAAAACTACAACAGATTTACAAGAACAAAACAACCCCATCCAAAAGTGGGCAAAGGATATAAACAAACACTTTTCAAAAGAAGACAAATATGAGGCCAACAAACCTATGAAAAAAGGTCATCATCGCTGATCATTAGAGAAATGCAAATCAAAACCAAATTGAGATACCATCTCACACCAGTTAGAATGGCAATTAGTAAAAAATATGGAGACAACAGATGCTGGAGAGGATGTGGAGAAATAGGAACACTTTCACACTGTTGGTGGGAATGTAAATTAGTTCAACCATTGTAGCAGACAGTGTGGTGATTCCTCAAGAACCTGGAAACAGAAATTCTATTTGACCCAGGAATCCCATTACTGTGCATATGTCCAAAGGATTATAAATCATTCTATTATAAAGACACATGCACATGTATGTTCATTGTGGCACTGTTTAAAGTAGCAAAGATGTGGAACCAACACAAATGCCCACCGATGACGGACTGGACAAAGAAAATGTGGCACATATACACCATGGAATACTATGCAGCCATAAAAAACGATGAGTTTGTGTCCTTTGTAGGGACATGGATGAATCTGGGAACCATCATTCTCAGCAAACTGACACAAGTACAGAAAATCAAATACCGCAAGTTCTCACTCATAAGTGGGTGTTGAACAATGAGGACACATGAACACAGGGAGGGGAGCATCACAAACTGGGGTCTGTTGGGGGGGACTAGGGGAGGGACGGGGGGTACGGAGGTTTAGAATGGATAACATGAGGAGAAATGTCAGATATAGGTGATGGGGGGATGGAGGCAGCAAACCACACTGCCATGTATGTACCTATGCAACTATTCTGCATAATCTACACATGTGCCCCAGAATCTAAAGTACAATTACATATATATATATACACACACATATATAATATATATATATATAATATTTTTAAAAAGAATTGAATTAGGCACAACTCGCATATTCTTATTCTTTGCTATATTGTGATGCATATAGTAACTACCTTGAGTGAAGACATGTTACCTTTAATTTTGTCTTTCTGCAAAGGTAGGAATGCCATTCATTCAGGCATGTATCTTGATTAGGCTTCTTCATTTTCACAAAAGTACCATATTCCACCTTTGGACTGGTCGTTAAGTATAAACATCTGCTCTTAATAAGTAACCTAACTGTTCCAGGTAATAACCAGTAAATGCATCTTTGAAATTTAGCTGCCCATGCTTATTGAAAACAACTTGGAGAAAATAACATTGACAGCTGTTAAAAGTAATGTGACCACAGTAACTGTCATGTCAGATTTTAGTCTCTCATACCAGTCTTCAACTGGAAAAATAGATGATTCCAAGACTGGGAAAGAGATGGTACAAGGTGAGTCTGAGATGTGTTGTGACAGAAAGCAAGAAGCTTTCCAAGATTATTAGGGTAGGTCAAAAGCTAATATAAGGGGACACCCAATAGCTAATATAAGGGACCAAAAATAATGGTTCTAATAAAATAACACACATGAATTTTCTCTGACTTCATGGATACAATATGATACTAAGAAAGAGAATACCAGAAAATTTAGCTGCTAATATTTTAGGTATTTAAGCCAAATTCATATTTTGAAAATTGATTAAATGAAAAAATTAAATATCCTGATTTTTCAGTAAAAATTTTACTTCAAGACAACCAAACAGGCAACTTAAATTTATGCTTCTAAATTCAAGGAGAATGCTAGCCAATAAATACGTAATAGAAAACATACTAATTTAAGAATTGTCAATTATTATTAAGAGCTTTAAGTGAACAGTTGGTGAGGAACCGACATTTATGTAGTGACAAACGCTCCATTGATTACTTTCATGATTCAATTAGAAGACACATTTGTACAAAGGAGGGACCAGGCTTTTATCACTCTAATTCATGGGTTAGTCTGAGAACATTACTAAGAATGAGGCAACCACATATAATGTGTCTCCTTATTTAATGCAATATGATGAATACATATTAATTAGGAAAGACAGATGATTTTCCATAAGTGAGAAACCAGATAAAATAGAAAATGAGATATACTGCAGGACAAATAGCAGTCTCTTCGGCAAGTCAAGGTCATGATTAAAAGCACTGTTCTAGATGAACGAATGCTTAATCAACGTAAGATTCAACACATAAACCTGGATTCAATTCCAGTTTCAATAAATCAATTATATAAAGAACATTTGGGAAGCAATCGGGGCATATGGAGCATGGACTGGTTATTAGCTGAGATAAATTTATTGACATGGAAAAGTAAATATTTTAACCAACACCTTAACCAGAAAAAGCAATTTGCAAAATAGCATGTGTAATGTGACTTTTCTGCAAAACACATACTTTGTTTATTTTTTCTGTATGGGGATAAAATGGTTTTTTCCGTTTTTTTATTTATCTGTATCTGCTGATTTTCTACAATATACATATACTTCTTTTATAATAGCAAAATGTTATTTTTAATTAGAAAATATTTATTGTCTAAAAATGTGCAGTCCCATTCATGTATGCTGTAATTATTCTAACTTTTCCCTTGGAGCAGCCTTATTACTTCAGAGATAAATATCTACATCAAATTATTTATGCCCACCCCCAAATCTGGTGACAGAACTGCTTTTACTGAATTATAAGTCTGTATCACACATTCAGCTTACTACAAAGGCAATGTTCAAACATTAGAATGTATAACTGTGTATTTATCACAGTTTTCCATACAAATAGAACCAACAGTACATATGTGGATACATAAAAGGGAATCTAGTATGGGAATTGGCTCATGTGATTATGGAGGCCAAGAAGTCCCATTATTGTCTATAAGCTGGAGAACCAGGAAAGTCGTTGATGTAATTCAGTCTGAGTCTGAAGGCCTGAGAACCAGTATTACTGATGGTGTAACTCTCAGTCCAGGGTCAAAGGCCTGAGAAACTACTGGGGGTAGGAAAGAAGGTGCAAATTTGCCCTTCTTCCACCTTTTGGCTTTATCTAAGTCCTCAGTAGAGTTGATGATGCCTGCTCACATTGGTGAGGGCATACCTTCTTTACTCAGTGTAATGATTTGAATGCTATTCTCTTCCAGTAACCTCACAGACACACTCAAAAATAATTTTTTGTCAACTATCTGACTGTCCCTCCACACCATCAAGTTGATACCTAAGATTAACTATCGCAAACTGTATGAACTATGAAAGTATCATCAGGGATATTTTTAGGCTGCTTATGAATACCTATGGACGAACAACTCAAGTTTTGATATAAGAAATAAGTGTTTCTCATGAATCTCTAATTGGTTTCTATCTTATGGACATTGACTATTAAAATTATTTTTTAATTTTTCTTGAGCATCTAGGCAACTTAGAGCTGAATTCTCAGCTACTTCTAGCCACTCTTCAGAATGATGTGTTACACAGTTCTGAGCATCAGTCTTGTTAATGGTTTATTAATTCCTTGCCATACTTTTCACCTTGCCCAGATTTGTTCAAACATTTACGTTTTTTGAGCTGCATATGTTCACTTTGATTGTGTTTTACAGAAGGAGCTGAGGTGTTGATTAACTAATTAAGACTGACAAAAAATTCTAAAAAACATTCTAGCTAAATCGGTGTGACTCAATAACCTCAGTCCTATTCCTCATTTAATCTGGTCAAGAGAAAATTACTTCCTGGCCTACATCATGGCAGCTCCCTATGGGAATATATTCCAAACTATATTTTAAAATGATGCTCTAAACATTGATTGAAAGCCAACATTGTGGAAACTCAGCCATATGAAGACATTTTCTGCATGACTGGTAAAGTTGCTATTGAAGACACTGCCTGTCCTTCAAAAACAAAGGTAGAGAATTCAACACTTTTTTTCATTGCTACCTAGGGAGTCTTTGTAAGAGTCTACTTCAGAAAATGTTTCCGTCAACTAGAAACAGCTTTTCTCTTGCCAGGAATCATAATACATACATCACCAAAGTTGGATCTAAAGATAAGTGCTTCAGTCCAGTTTTGCAAGTCTCAATCTAAACATTCTCTATTTATCATCAGTTTCAACACTGGTACAGAGCAATTTTGGCAGCCCAAGAACACGATCTGGGAATCAAACTAAGTTTTTAAAAGAAGTAATATATGGAAAGTCTTACCTTTGCAATAAATGCAGACTTCAAAATGATCATCATACAATGAAACCATAGTACTAAGGGAAATGGTGAATACAACAAAAACTGATTTATAAACCCTTAGCTGAAACTTGGAAGCTGAATGTAACCAGTTGGGTAAATAATGGAGAATGAGGTAATGAAGTTTCTTATTCAGTATGCAAAAAAAAAAATTAATAAAGCTACTCACATAAAAATCTTAAAAACTCAGGAACTCATAAAAGGAAAAAAGGCAAAATATAAAAATAAATGGTCACTTAATAAACTATTAAGATATACTACCAAATAAACATTCTTTGTAATCAATATGTAAATGGTTTAAAATAACTTAATAATGAACAACCAGTGGGCTTTGGGGATTCAAAGACATATGCTTGAGTGCTGGCTCTGTCATTTACTAATTTTGTGACCCTGAGAAAATTTCTTAGCCTCTTTTACCCAGATTTCAGTATCGGCATGTGGTGCTGATAATATTCCTGCCTGGTAGAGTTATTAGCATTATTGTGTGTCATTTTTTTTTCAAGACAGGGTCTCACTCTGTCACCCTGGTTGGGGTGCAATGGCACAATCTCAGCTCACTGCAACCTTCACCTCACAGGCTCAAGTGATCCTCCCATCTCAGTCTCCCCAGTAGCTGGGACTACAGGTATGTGCCACCATACTCACCTGAGCTCAGGTGATCTACCCACCTCAGCATCCCAACACATTGGGATTACAGGCATGAGCCACCACGATTCTTTTTTTTTTTTTTTTTTTTTTTTGGCTAGCAGAAGAGAAGTAACTAAGATCAGAGCAGAACTGAAGGAGATAGATATACAAAAAAAAAACTTCAAAAAAATCCATAAATCCAGAACCTGGTTTTTTGAAAAGATCAACAAAATAGATAGACCACTTGCCAGACTAATAAAAAAGAAAAGAGAATTGAATAGATGCAATAAAAAATTATAAAGGGGATCTCACCACCAATTCCACAGAAATACAAACTACCATCAGAGATTATTACAAACACCTTTATGCACATAATGCAGTAAATCTAGAAGAAATTGATAAATTCCTGGACACTTACACCCTCCCAAGACTAAACCAGGAAGAAGCTGAATCCCTGAATAGACCAATAACAAGGTCTGAAGTTGAGGCAGTAATTAATAGCCTACAAACCAGAAAAAGTCCAGGACCAGGTGGGCTCACAGCCAAATTCTTCCACAATGATTCTTAAATGACAAAATGAATGAAAATGGTTTAGTCGAACGTATGAAATGTAGTGTGTACTTCATAAATGGTACTATGTAGTGGGTATAATGTTCGCTAAAAGAACACTGAATTTCTAACATAATTAAATTCCAAAGTATTTATTTTCTCTGTGAAACTGAAACTTCTTCCCTTTGATAACTGGGCCATAACAGAATCTTGTCTGTATATTTGAAAATCATGAAAACAAGCAGAAACTAGTCATAAAGGCATGGACCAGCAGAATTGAATATTGCAGGAAATAAATACTTGAGAGAAAATGTCATAAAAACACCCGAAAGCAGTATTTGGAATTAAACAAGTGACTAATATAAGCATGAAGACACAACAGACATTTACCAGTTACTTTGATGGTATAAGGCTTTTCTTAAGTGTTTGAAAGATATATAGAATTCTGTAATACTACCTTAACTGTCTATATAATTAAAAATATTCCTCTAAAATAGAAGTTATGGGACGAGATTTTCTATTTTTATTCTGTGTGTTGCTTTTATTGACTTCTACCAGGCAAACACCAATGCCTACACACATACACATGCACACAGACACACAGGCACATATACACACAGAGTGGAGCGTTCTGTATCATGACAGTTACAAGATGCTTTGGGCTGATGGCAAAATTATCTAAGAAACGCTACAATAGTTTTCATATCTCAGACCTAGTTATAGTTAAATTTTCTAGATTGTTAAGGACTATAGGAAGCATTGGCAGGCACCTTCAGCTTCAAAGATCATCTTTTGCTGGATGGATGAAGACAATGCCATTTAGTGACAGCATAAAGACGGAGAGGAAGAGGTTTGGAAGTTAATCAAGAATTCTGCATTTTGCTTTGAACATGTTAATTTGGAGATCCTACTAGTCATCCACGTGGAGGTCTTAAGTGGGCAGCCACACGAGTCCAAATCTTAGTGCGTAGGTCGGGGCAGGAGATATAAATTTCAGAGTTTTCAGGATATAATAACAGCTAACCTTTATTAAGTGCTTAGTACAAGCCACACACTAATATAGTCTTCCTCACCGTAACTCTATAACTAAAGTACCGTAATTATTCTCATTATATAAAGAAACAGAAACAGAGAGGTCAAGTAATCTACATAAGGTCACACAGCTAGCAAGTGGTGGAGCCAGGACTTGTGTGCAGACAGCCTGGCTCCCCGGCCCATGCTTTTGTCTGCCATTTTATATGAGTATTTACAGACTCAGGACTTCAGGAGATGATGTAAGATTAACATCTGAACATCTAAACAAGAATTTAGCCTAGAAGCATGTCCCAGTATAAAAGATGGGTAGAAGAGAACCTTGAGTGAAACCAGGTAGCAGTTGGGTCATACATAAGTAAAACAGAAAAAATGCTTCAAGAAGGGGAAAATGCTTCCAATGGGTTGAATGTTACTGTTAGGTTAAGGTGAATACCAAACAAAGGCCACTGAATTTGGCTACCTGAAGATGTTGACATCAGGAGTGACCTTGCTCTCTGCAGAGGTGTGGGATCTGATACTAGATAACAAAGAGGTGGAAGAGAATAGGAGGTGAGGAAGTAGAGACAGTAATTGCAGCCTGCTATTTTAGAAGTTTTATTATAAATGGGAACAGAGAGGGTATTTGGAGAAACCTGTTATTGAAACTTTCCATTTTTTGGTTGGCGATAATGATCCAATGGAAGGGCGAATGACAGGAGGAGCAGATCCTAAGAGAAAAGGGGAAAGAGGAAGCAAGAAACAAACAGGACTGGCCATTGTTCCCCATCATCCTGAAGCAGCTAGACTGATTTGTGGGCTGGGACAAAGTTCTCCAGAAGGCCGTGTATTCTCTGTGTCCAATACCTGGTACTGTTTCTCCCATAGCCAGGATTCACAGGTCCAGGAATCAAGGGGTGGAAGGGAAGTGTTGCCACTCACCATCACTTCTAGTGATGCACTAGCAAAATTTTTGCTTTCTGTTCCCATGACATTACATTCTGCTGGCCTAGAAGTCTTAGTTCCAGAGGGAGGAATGCTGCCACCAGGAGCCGCAACAATGATTCCATTAAACTGGAAGCTAAGTTTGCCACCTGGAAGCTTTCACCTCCTCCTACCTTTAAATCAAAAGCCTTAAAAGAGTTACAGTGTTGGCTGGGGTGACTGACCCAGACTATCATGATGAAATCAGTCTACCACTCCACAACAGAGGTAAGGAAGAGTACGCATGCAATACAGGAGATCCATTAGGGTGTTTCTTAGTATTACCATGTCCTGTGATTAAGGTCAATGGGAAACGATAACATTCCAGTACAGGCAGGACTACAAATGACCCGGACCCTTCAGGAATGAAGGTTTGGATCACTCCACCAGGAAAAAAAAATAAAAAAACAACCTCCTGAGGTGCTTGATGAAGGCAAAGGGAATAAAGAATGGGTAGTCGAAGAAGGTAGTCACAAATACCAGCTATGACCATGTGACCAGCTGCAGATACAGGATTGTAGTTGTCATGAGTATTTCCTCCTTTTGTTGAAAACATGTTTGTGCATGTATACATTTGTACTAAGAAAATATCTTCATTTTATTTCCTTTTCCTTTATCATGTGACCTAAGATTTATTGACTTCACATCAGCATTTAATTATTGTTAACTTTATGTAATACTATTTGGGTTTGGGATTGGTGTGTTTCGCTTGTAGGAAGGATAGTTGTACTATATTAGGCATAATTATGACTTTTTTATTGTCTTTATTTGAAGATTATGTATGATCTCAGGAGATATTTATGGGTTCAAGTTGACAAGTGGTGGACTTGTGATGGTTAATACTGAGTGTGAACTTAATTGGATTGACGTACACAAACTATCGATCCTGGGTGTGTCTGTGAGAATGTTGCCAAAAGTGATTAATATTTGAGTCAGTGAGCATGAGAAGATAGGTCCACCTTTAATCTGGTGGGCACAATCTAATCAGCTGCCAGCAAATATAAAGGAGGGAGAAAAACGTGAAAAGCAGAGACAGGCCTAGACTCCCAGTCTACATCTTTCTCCCATGCTGGACCCTTCCTGCCCTCAAACATCAGACTCCACGTTCTTCAGTTTTGGGACTCAGACAGACTTTCCTTGCTCCTCAGCTTGCAGACCACCTATTGTGGGACCTTGTGATTGTGTAAGTTAATATTGAATAAAGTCTCCTTACATGCATGTGTATATATAAAAACATATAATACATATGTGAGAGAGAGAGTGTGTGTGTATGTATGTATGTATGTATGTATTTATTTATTTATGTCCTATTAGTCTGTCCCTCTAAGAGAACCCTAATATAGCCATGATCAAAGGAGAATTACTTCATTCATGGAAACAGAAAGAAAGAGTGGGCACAGATGCACTAGAGAGAAATGATTTGGTGGTAGGAAGACAGAGTTTCCAAGTTAATCTGTATTGTCTCAATTCAGTGTGAGCTGAAATTATCAGCTGAGACTCAGAGTGAAAGAGTGTAGGGTAAAGGAAAAAATGAAGAAAATTTAACAAGTCATTGTCTTCAGTGGGAAGGCAAGCTTAATACACAACAGGACAAATTACTGGGCAGTGATGAGGGCCAGCTTGAAGGTTATAATCATGAATTCAAAAAGAACCAAAAACCTCAGTTGTTCAATTCTTTTTATATATATCTAGATAGATAGATAGATAGATAGATAGATATAGATATAGATATAGATATAGATATAGATATAGATATAGATATAAATTTCTTTACACACATATAAAGAAAATAATGTATATATATTATTGTACTTTAGGTTCCGGGGTACATGTGCAGATCATGCAAGATTGTTGCATAGGTACACACATGGCAATGTGGTTTGCTGCCTCCTTCCCCCCGTCACCTAAATCTGACATTTCTCCCCATGTTATCCCTCCCCAACTACCTACACCCCACTGTCCCCCACCAGTTCCCAGCAGACCCCAATATGTGATGCTCCCCTCCCTGAGTCCATGTGTTCTCATTGTTCAACATCCGTGCATGAGTGAAAACATGCAGTGTTTGATTTTCTGTTCTTGTGTCAGTTTGACACAAGAGAATGATGGTTTCCAGATTCATCCATGTCCCTACAAAGGACACGAACTCGTCATTTTCTATGGCTGCATAGTATTCCATGGTGTACATATGCCACATTTTCCTTGTCCAGTCTATCATCGATGGGCATCTGGGTTAGTTCCAGTTCTTTGATACTTTAAACAGTGTTGCAATGAACATATGTGTGCATGTGTCTTTATAATAGAATGATTTATAGTCCTTTGGGTACATAACCAGTAATGAGATTGCTGGGTCAAATGGAATTTCTATTTCTAGGTCCTTGAGGAATTGCCACACTGCCTTCCACAATGGTTGAACTAATTTACACTCCCACCAACAGTGTAAAAGTGTTCCTGTTTCTGCACATCCTCTCCGGCATCTGTTGTCTCCATATTTTTTAATGATCGCCATTCTAACTGGCGTGAGATGGTATCTCAATGTGGTTTTGATTTGCCTTTCTCTAATGACCAGTGATGATGAGCTTTTTTTCTTATGTTTGTTGACTGCATAAATGTCTCCTTTTGAGAAGTGTCTATTCATATCCTTCACCCACTTTTTGATGGGGTTATTTTTTTTCTTGCAAATTTAAGTTCTTTGTAGATTCAGGATACTAGCTCTTCATCAGATGGGTAGGTTATAAAAGTTTTCTCCTGTTCTGAAGGTTGCCTGTTCATTGTGATGATACTGCTGTGCAGAAGCTCTGGAGTTTAATTAGATCCCATTTGTCTATTTTGGCTTTTGTTGCCAATGCTTTTGGTGTTTTAGTCATGAAATCCTTGCCTATGCCTATGTCCTGAATGGTTTTGCCTAGGTTTTCTTCTAGGATTTTTATGGTGTCAGGTCTTATGTTTAAGTCTTTAATCCTGTTGTTCAATGTTCTCAGCAAAGTTTATTTGCTCTAGTGGAAGCAGGAAAAATGAGGATGATTACAATGGTAACAATACTCTTTGAGGCCTTAATGTGTGCCACTCTCCTAAATGTTTTAAATATAATGAATTTTAAATAATCCTGGAAGGGAAGGTTGGAAATCTAATATTAATGCATACAGTCAAATGACTATAATTGCAGATCAGCAGTGAGAAGGCAGGGCATGATGTCAGCCAGTAGTAACTTCAATGGAGCTAGAATAAACAGCTTGGAGACAGCCATGGGACACTGGAAAATAAGAGAAGCACTGTCCCACATCTTAACCCTGGGATACGTGACTACAGGGAATGTGATGTTCTCAAGAACAGTTAACTTTCCATCTAGGTAATAGGTAAAAAGAGAATTTAGAGAAGATGTTGAAAACGCAGCATGGTTTGCTGGATGCAAGTAGAAAGTTCCAGAAGGTACACACACAGGTTTAGAAAAAAAGGAAAGGAAAGAAGCCTGAATTCAATTTGATTATGGAAGGAAAGTCTAAGTGATAATGTTTGGGAAGGATGTTTAGATCTTTGGGGGTGACCACATCAAATATGCATGTAAAGCACAATGGAGCTAGTTCTGAAAGTGTGTCGGATGACTGGTAAAACTAAGTTCTAAGCATGCTAATATGAAATGCTCAGCTTGACGGCTATATCATAAATCAGAGTTCAATCAGAAAAATAAGAAACATTTTAGGTATTTTGAGCACAAAAGGATTTAATTCAGGGAATTAGAAAATTTTAAAAATCATAGGAAGCCATGCAAAGTAAGAAACCTCAGGGAGACAGCCCTGATTATTTCAACTACCTATATAAAGAAGGGGATGATTCTCAAGACACAAAACTTCAAGACACCTATTACTTCCCCAGTTGAGATGGTGTCTTTCTTCACATATGGCTAGCCAGTTATTGCAGTACCATTTATTGAACAGTCCTTTCCCCATTGCTCATTTTTATTGATATTGTCAAAGATTAGATGGTTGTAGGTGTGCAGGGTTTATTTGGGGGTTCTCTGTTCTGTTCCACTGGTCTATGTGTCTGTTTTTGTACCAGTACTATGTTGTTTCAATTACCGTAGCCTTATAGCATCATTTAAAAGTCAGGTAATACGATGCCTCCAGCTTTGTTCTTTTTGCTTAGGATTGCTTTGGTTATTCAGGCTCTCTTTTGGTTCCAAATGAATTTTAATATTTTTCTAATTCTTTAAAAACTGATGTTGGTATTTTGATAGGGTTAGCATTAAAAATATAAGTCACTTTGGGCAGTATGGCCCTTTTAACTATATTGATTGTTCTAATCCATGAGTGTGGAATATTTTTCAATTTATTTTGTCATCTCTGACATTTTTCCCACAATGTTTTGAAACTCTCCTTGTAGAGATCTTTTAACTCCTTTAGGCTTATTAAACTAAAGAACTTCTGCACAGCAAAAGAAATTACCAACAGAGTAAACAGACAGCCCACATAATGGAAGAAAATATTCACAAACTATTTATCTGACAAAGATCTGGTATCCAGAATCTACAAGGAATTTAAACCAACAAGCAAAAAATTAAAAATACAATTAAATGGGCAAAGGACATGAACAGATACTTCTCAATAGAAGACATATATGTGGCCAACAAACATATGAAAAAAACGCTCAACATCACCAAACATTAGAGAAATGTAAATAAAAACCAGGAAATATCTTCTCACACCAGTCAGAATGGCTATTATAAAAAGACAAAAAATAACAAATGCTGGTGATGCTGTAGAGAAAAAGGAATGCTCATACATTGATTGTAGACATGCAAACTAGTTCAAACACTATGGAAAGCAGAATGGATTTAAAATACACCTACCACTCGACCCAGCAATCCCACTACTGGGTATATACCAAAAGGAAAGTAATTCAGTCTATCAAAAAGACACATGCACCCATATGTTCATTGCAGCACTATTCACAATATCAAAGACACAGAAGCAGTTTAAGTGCCCATCAACAGTGAACTGGATGAAAAAAATATTGTACATATACACCACGCAGTATAATGCAGAGTATAAAAAAGAGTGATGGAGCTAGAGGCCATTATCTTAAGCAACCTAACAGCAAACCAAAGAACAGAAAACAAATACCATGTGATCTCACTTAGAAGTGGGAGCTAAACTTTGAATACACATGAATGCAAAATGGAGTAATAGACATAGGGATCACTAGATGAGGGAAGGAGCAGATGGAGGGCAATAATGGGCTGAAGAGCCACCTGTTGGATACTATGCTTACTGCTTGGGTGATGAAATTGTTGGGACCCAAACCCTCAGCATCACACAATTTACACATGTAACAAACCTGCATGTGTACCCTTTAATCTATAATAAAAGTTGAAATTAAAAAAAAAAAAAAAAGAAAGAAATGGTGTCTTTGCTTCTCCCTGACTCCCAAATCTCATGTCCATGCCTCTCATTGATAGAATTTACATGGAAACCATGCCAACAGAGATTATGGAAAATGTATTTCCAGGTTTCCAGTTTCAGCATACAGAGAAGTGAAGTGAAATGGGAAATAATGCTGAGTTACCAAAAATAAAGCCGGATACAGTGCTCATGCCTATAATCCCAGTACTTAGGGAGGCCAAGGTGTGCAGATCACAAGATCAGGAGTTCGAGACCAGCCTGGCCAACATGTTGAAATCCCATCTCTACTAAAAAACACAAAAATTAGCCAGCCATGGTGGCACGCACCTGTAGTCCCAGCTACACAAGAGGCTGAGGCAGAAGAATCATTTGAACCCAGGACGCAGAGGTTGCAGTAAACTGAGATCGTGCCACTGCACTCTAGCCTGGGCAACAGAGGGAGACTCTCAAAAACACTAACATACTATGATTTATTCATTCTCATTTTCTCTCTGTCCCCCCCCATCTCTTTCTTATCTGTCTCTCATCTCTTTCTCTCTCTCTCTCCTCTTACTCCCTGAAATCACAGGGAAATTTGTGTGGCTTGGCCATCACCTTTACCTTTGCATCTCCCCATCCCCATCTAAACAATGACAAACTTTCCTTGTCACAGTACCCTATTCTGATACTGTATTTACTCAGCGTTTTATCTCACCTGCTTGGCCTTCACACTTTCTGTTCTCTCTGACTTACTTCCTCCTCCAAATCAGCATCCTCTTCCTGTGCTTACTAGTAGGGTTTCTTCAAATATCAACTTGCTATTACTTATTCCTGAGATCCTTCCCTTGTGACCCCTCAAGCAGTTTCAATATCCCAATCCTACACTTCCATAATACTTTCCCCATTAGAATTCATATTACAACTTTATTAAATTTGCTTGTTGTCTCTCTCCTGGACAAGCTCTGTGACTCTTGGAAAAGAGACCTTATCTTTCTTGTTTCTTTCTGTGACCTCAGTAACTTTTATACTCTAAGTTCTTAACAATTACTTGTGAAATGAAAGAAGACAGGGAGAGCAAAAAAGGAAGAAAAGAAGGAAAGTTATGAGACTTCCATTTTATCTCTTAAGTGGAGTTTCATTGATGTAATATGGTCTGTTTTCAAAACTTACACATCTGGAATACATCATTTACTTCGTTTGTAAGGAATTTCTGATATATTTATTTATACTGCTTTTGTTTATATTTCCATTGAGGTGAAACTAAACTATAAGAAAATATACTGTCTATAACAAGAAAAATTGGTACCTAATTTACCCTTTCAGAATAATTTCACAGACTTGTGAACCCTTGAAAGTTGAGATTTCTCACTGGGACAAAGGGTGAAAGTATTTCCCCATCCTGTGTCCTACATGACCGCATGACCCCCTGCCAGAAAAAATCAAAGTATCAAACATAACAAACCTTCTTTGTTTCAAGCCCAAGTTTCAGTTTTCCAAGAAGTTTTAACAATTTATATTCAAATTTGATGAGACTATGTATTAGTCTGCTCAGGCCACCATAACAAACTATAGCAATCCCCTCTAAGCCACAATTTAGCTTTCCATAATTTCCATTACCTGCAGTAATGGCAGTCTGAAAGTTGGTGAGTAAAGCACAGTAAGATATTTTAAGAGAGACATGGAGAAAGAAGATACATTCACATAAATTTTAGTACAGTATATTGAATAGTTTTTCTATTTTGTTATTATTGTTAATTCCTTACAGTCATCTATAAATTCAACTTCACCATAGGCATGTATGTATAGGAAAAAGCATACTGTATAGAGGGTTTGGCACTATCCATGGTTTTAGTCATCCACTGGAGGTCTTGAAACATGTTCCCCATGGGTAAGTGGAGACTACTGTATCATGGTCTGTGTGGCTTAAACAGCAGAAGTTTACTTTTTTTTTTTTTTTTTTTTTTTTTTTAACGATTCTGGAGGGTGGACATCCAAGATCAGAGTGCCAGCATGGTCAGGTTCTGGTGAGGGCTCTCCTCCTGGCCTATAAATGGCTACCTGGTCATTGTATCCTAAAATGGGCTTTTCTCAGGCCTGTCAGCTCTTGCTCTCTTCTTCTGGTAAGGTCAGGAATCTCATCATAAGGGCCTCACCCTCAGAACCTCAGCTAACCTAATGATCCCTGTAAGTCCCCATCTCCAAATATATCACATTGGGACTTAGGGGTTCAACACGAATTTTGAGAGAACACAATTCAGTCCATAGCAAACCAATTTATTATTTTCCTAAGGACATTAGAAAAAACAGAACAATCTATATTTGTTCTGTTCAATACAGTAGCTAATAATCCCACGCAGCTATTTAAAATCAAACTTAAATTAATTAAAATCAGTGAAATTTAAGACTCATTTCCTCAGTCTCAGTAGCAACATTTCAAGTGCCCAATAGTCACATATACCTGGGGATACCCTATTGGGCAGCACAGATACAGAACATTATCAGGACATAAAGTTCTATTGAATGGCCCTGGTCTAGATCAATAGTTTAACACTAAGGAATGCCTAAAGGTAGGAATTTTAGACATATAGATAAGTAAAAAAATCTATTGAGAGATAGACTGAGTATTGGTTTCTCTACTTCTGCTGTTCTCACACCCTTTAACAAAAAGCTGGGTTTTTATTACACATACCAGAAATTTGAACTCAACCTGACATAAACAATTAAGGATTTCATTTACTCACATAACTAGAAATTCAAAGGGGATTCTAATACGGTTTGTCAGAGTGCTAGTTCCACTTTTCTCTAAATCTTTCAACATCTATTAACATTTTAAACCTGAGCCTAGTTTCTCCATGATTACAAATGGCTGCAGCAGTTGCAGGCCACACATCTATACCTCATACCATTCAGAAAAAAGTTTTCTTTTCATGCTGCCTTAGAAGGTAAGTTCTTTATTTCACTCTGCTTGAATCTAAAAAAATAGTAATTTCCAGGCAAATAGCATTAATTGATAGCCTTAGTCACTGATTTACTGATTTACTCATCATGGCAGCTGTGTAAGATCAGGCTGATTTGCTCAGGTCTGTGACGACTCACTCTGGGAACTGGGATGAAGTTAATCCCCTCCTTCCCTCAAAAACTGCTCAATTACTGTGCAATAAAGGAAGGCAGCTCTCCAAAAGAAATTGTGCGCTGTTGGAAAGGGGAAGAATGGTGTATCAGGCTGTTTTCACAGAGCTAAAGAAATACCCAAGACTGGGTAACATTTAAAGAGAAAACGTTTAATTGACTCACAGTTCCACATGACTGGAGAGGCCTCGGGAAACTTACAGTCATGATAGAAAAGGGAGAAGCAAGGGCCTTCTTCACATTCAGCAGGAGAAAGGAGAGCAAGCAGGGGAAATGCCAGGTGTTTACTTAACCATCAGATATTATGAGAACTTACTATCAGGAGAAAAGCATGGGGAAACTCCCTCAATGTACAATCATATCCCACAAGTTCCCTCCCTGGACACATGGGGATTAATGGGGATTACAATTCAAGATGAGATTTGGGTGGGACACAGAGCCAAACCATATCAATTGGATACTGAACAGGCACCCAGCAGATGTGCCCCTTATGCATCCTCAGCAGTCAAAGGACTGGCTCTGGATACAACTACCTAGTCATAGTACAGTGTAAGCAGTCCATTAAGTCCTGACACAGAGAGCTACAGTTTCCCAATGCAGTGCTCTGACTCCATAATTCTTTTTACCTCTTGTTCCAGCCAAGAGCCAGAACTGATTCATTTTAACCTTTCCTCATTATTGTTTTGAAATTTACATGTGCTTCCCTTATATTTCTTAAGATGTTTCTTATTGTATAAGGGGCTTTAAAACTGAGAAATAAAATAGAGAAGCAGGTTTCAAAATAAATAATCTGAAGTCAATAGCTTTCTGAAATACCAACAATCATAAAATATTAAGGAATAAAGGATATATTCAGGATAACAGGAAAACTTAAACTCTATCCTTTAAGTACCTTATGCCCCTAAGTAATTTATTTAAATCATGTACACAACAGTATTCTCATCTGTAAAATAGGATCTGTAAATAATAATTACTAGGATTAATAAGATAATTAATATAAATTTTTAAAGTTCCTGATCACAGTGATCATAAAATAAATATGATGGTAAAATGACAATTATATAAGATAAATACCTTGAAATCATTTTAACAGCAGATAAGTCAGAGCTATATGAAGAAACTCTAGTTTCCCAATTAACATTTTACTTCTAAGAGAAATAAAAATATGTCAGTAAATGATAAAGCTTACCATAATACTGGATGGAAAAACTATTTGCAATCAAGACTGCATTCCAAATCAATCCAAGAAAGAATAGACTATTTAACAATTATTATTGGCATAACTAGCTAACTAGGAAAAAATACATTTATATGCTTAAATATTACCTTATACAAAACTAACTTCTGACTAAGTGAAATATTTTAATGTATAAACTATTAAATTCTCTAAGAAAATATGAGTAAAATGTATGTAATTTGGGGGCAGGGAAGGCCATTCTAAGAGTGGTAGCAACATTTGAAATTTTAAAGAAAAACACTAACACATTTTAAAGCTAATTTACTGAGGCAGAGTGTGGGCTGCCTGACTTCAAAATCTAGCACCATGACCACTATGGTTTCTTTATATAGGTCTAACTCATCTGTTGTTAAAATGATTTCCAGGTATTTATCTCACAGAATCACTATTTTGTCATCATCATCGTATCTATTTTGTGATCATTGTGATTATAGAGAAGCAGGTTTTCTCTTGTGAAAGTTTCTTATCTTTTCTCCGCATCGGTGTCCTCTTCTGCTGAATACCTATTTATATTGGACATTTGTTTCTACCCTCCTGTGTTCTCCTCTACACACAGACACTTGTTGCCAGAGCAAGAAGTCTAATACTACATTTCCCAGCCTTCTTAACAACCAGGATTTGCGATGCAATCTTGGTTCTGCTAGTGTGATATATGGCCACAAGATGTGGGAGACAAAACATGAAGTAGATGTCAATCTTTCGTGGCTGGAACAATTAACTAGCAATTTCCAACACATGCATTTCTGTGGTGGTCAGAGTTCACATTCCAGATGTAGTAAGAATCTTCTGGTCACTAAACAGTTTAGCATGGGAATGCTGATATCAGAAGCAGTAGCAGCTTCCTCAACAGTGGATTTCCTCCATCTAAATTTGACCTTAAAAAACAGCTTGATGGTCATTCTCATGACTTCCACTCCTCCACCCTTCCAGTGGTATTTGTAAGAACTCAGTTCCCTGTACTAAGTATTTTTCTCTTTGAAATTCCTGGAATGTTTTCTATTTCCTGGGCTGAACCCTAATGGATACAAACATATAGTTACTCTTCTGCTTCAAAACTAATTACAAAAGATTACAGGGAAATCAACACAAATTTTCATAAAGTAGACAAAGTAAAAGCTAACTTTCAACAGGAAATTGATCAATCAAGCAAAAAATACATAGGATGCAATGCAACCACTAAAATGATAACATTCATACAGCTAGTTCATAATTATGTGAATAGCCTTATATATAAATACTATAAAATTCAAAATGAGTATAAATGTGTATAGTAAAAAGAAAAAATTCTTGTCCACGTTTATCTCTGTCACCTGGTTATCCTCTCCAGAGGCAATCAGGTAGTCAAAATTTTCTGTGTATTTCAAGAGATATTCTATTCACTTACGAATATATTTAAGTACATTCAAACATATATTGTTTTTCTCACTGTATAATGTATCTTATAATAGGTACCTTTGCCTTATTCTTTTTAGTAATGACATAAGATTTTAATGTTCTCATGTACCATTTATTTTATTGATAAATAATTGTACCTGTTCATTCAGCACATAGTGATGTATTGATATGCAAAATGCATAGTGATAAAATCAGGGTAATTAGCATAACCATCATCTCAAACATTAATCAATTCTTTGTGCTGGGGGCATTCAATATCTTCCTCATAGCTATTTGATACTATATATTAACTATTTTTAATTATAGTCACTCTATAGTGCTGCTGAACAGAACTTATTCCTTCTATGTAGCTGTAATTTTGTGTCCTTTAGCAAATCTCTCCCTATTCCTCCCCTCCCCATCCCTCTCAGCCTCAAGTATCCTCTCTTCTACTTTTTAATTCTATGACATCAACTTTTTTTACCTTCCACATTTGAGTGAGACCATACAGTTTTTAACTTTCTGTTCCTGGCTTATTTTACTTTACATAGTGTCCTCTATTTACACCTATGTTGTTGCAAATGACAGAATTTCATTCTGTTTATGGTTGAATAGTATTCCCTTTAATATATATACTACACTTTATCCATTCATCTGTTGTTGGACACCTAGGTTGATTCCTTATCTTGGCTACTGCAAATAGTGCTACAATCAACACAAGAGTGCAGATGTCTAATCAACATACTAATTTCCTTTCATTTGGATAAATGCCCAGTAGTGGAATTTCTGCATCGCATGGTTGTTCTATTTGAGTTTGATGGAGAATCTCCACGTTGTTCTTCATAGTAGCTATACTACTTCACATTCCCACCAACAGTGTATGATTTCTCTTTTGATAATAGCCATCATAACTGGAGTGAGATTATACTTCATTTTTTATTTGCATGTCTCAATATTAGCGATGTTGAGCATTTTTATGTATTTATTGGATATTTGTATATCTTATTTGGAGAAATGTCTGTTCAGATTTGTTCATTTTTTAATCAGATTTTTTTTCACTGTTGAGATGTTTCCATTCCTTGTATATTCTGGATATTTATCCCTCTCAAATGAGTAGTTCCAAATATTTTATTCCACTATATAGGTAGCCTTTTTTCATTCTATTGTTTATTTTGCTGTCCAGATTTTCAGTGTGAAATAATCCCAGTGGTTTACTTTCGTTGCCCATGGTTTTAAACTCTTATTCATAAAATCTTATCCCAGACCAATGGCTTGAAGCATTTCCCCTATATTTTTTTCTAATAGTTTTATTCTACAGTGTGAGATGTGTGGTCCACTTTCATTCTTCTGCATATGGATATCCAATTTTTCTGGCACTATTTACTGAAGAGACTCTACTTTCCCCAGTAGGTGGTCTTGGCATCTTTGTCAAAAATCTATTGGCTATAGATAGGTGGGTTAATTTCTGAGTTCCCTATTCTGTTGCATTGTTTTATGTGTCCGTTTTTATGCCAGTACCATGCTGTTTTAGTTAATACAGCTTTGTGATACATTTTGAAGTCTAGTAGTGTGATGCCTTCTGCTTTGTTCTTTTTGCTCACGATTTCTTTGGCTATTGGGGTCTTACGTGGTTCCATACACATTTTAAGATGTTTTTTCTATTTCTGTGAAAAACGTCATTGGTATTTTGATAGGGATTGTATTGAATCTGTAGATTTATTTGGGGAGTATTGTCATTTTAACAATATTAAGTCTTCTGATCCACGAACATGTGTTTTATTTCCATTTGTTTGTATTTTCTTCAATTTCTTTCATGAGTGTTTTGCAGTTTTCCTTGTAGAGACATTTCATCTCCTGGGTTAAATTTATTCCTCGGTTGTTTGTGTCATAAATGGGATTGCCTTCTTGGTTTCTTGTAACAAACAAGTAACAATACTGATTTTGAATTAGTATTGTATCAGAAAAATAATATTGATTCTGTATATTGATTTGTTATTCTGCTGTAACTTGACTGACCTTATCTTTTCTCAGAGTTTACTTTGGTAGTCTTTAGGTTTTTCTATATATAAAATCGTATCTGCAAACACAGATACTTTGGCTTCCTCCTTTCTCATTTGGATATTTTTATTTTTCTTGCCTAAATGCTCTGGCTAGGACCTCCAATGCTACGTTGATTAAGAGTGGTGAAAGTGAGCATTCTTTGTTTGTTCTAGTTCTTAGAGGAAAAGCTGTCAGCTTTTCCCCATTTAAATATTAGCTGTGGGCTTGTGACATATGGCCTTTATTGTGTTGAGGTACATTTCTATGCGTAATTTATTGAGGGCTTTTATCATGAAGGAACGATGAACTTTATCAAAAGCTTTCTCAATATCTATTAAGATGATCATATCATTTTGTCTTTCATTCTTTGGATGTGATGTATTATGTTTATTGTGTATATTGAAGCATACTTGAATCCCTGGTATAAACTCCATTCGATTTTTATTTATTGTCTTTTTGATGTGTTGTTGGATTTGGCTAGTATGTGGTTGAGGATTTTTTGCATCTATATTCACCAGAGATACTGGCTTGTAGTTCTCTCTTTTTGTTGTGTACTTGTCTGGTTTGGGTATTAGGGTTATGCTGACCTCATAGAATGACTCATGAAGAATTCCCTCTGCTTCAAATCTTTGATTAGTCTGACAAGAATTGGTATTAACTTTTCGTGGTAGAATTCAACAGTAAAGTCATACAGTCCTAGATTTTTCTGTTGGAGACTTTTATTAATTCAATCTCATTACCTGGTATTAGTAAAGTTTTCTTTTTCTTCTTCTTGGCTCAATCTTGGTAAAATTTATGTGTGCAGGAATTTATCAATTTCCTCCAAGTTTTCAAGTTTCTTGGTGTATACTTGTTCATATTAGTCACTTTGTATTTCTGTAGTATTCACTATGATGTCTATTTTTGTTTCTGATTTTATTTATATGGGTCTTCTCTCTTTGTGAGTTTAGCTAAGGCTTGTCAATTTTTTTTATCTTTTTCAAAAAAAAACAACTTTTTGTTTTGTTCATCTTTTGTAGTTTTTGCCTCGATTTTTTTTTTTTTTTTTTTTTTTTTTTTTTTTTTTTTTTTTTTTTTTTTTTTTTTTTTTTTTTTTTTTTTTTTTTTTTTTTTTTTTTTTTTTTTTTTTTGGCTGTAGTTGTCATTACTCTTCTACTATTTTAGGGTTTTGTTTGTTTCTAGTTCTTTGAGGTTATTTGAAATCTTTCTAGTTTTTTGATGTAAGCATTTATTGCTGTAAACTTGCCTCTTATTACTGCTTTTGCTGTGTCTCAGGTTTGGTATGTAGTGTTTCTCTTCTCATTCATTTCAAATTTATTTCATTCTTAATTTCTTCCTTCACCCACTGGTTTTTCAGAAGGTGTTTAATTTCCATGTATTTGTATAGTTTCAAATGTTTCTCTATTTATTGATGCAGTTTTATTGCATTAGGTGCAACATGATGTATGAATGAGTATACATGTAAAACAAGTATCTAGAAATTTCAAACTGTGTGAAAAGGTTATACTCACCTTTACTTTTGAGACATACATTATGTCCAAAAGTTCCATGAGTCAAAGATTTTTATTTTACTAATAAGTTAGTATACCACAGTTATGAGTGTATGCCTGTACATGTGTATGTGTATGCATATGTATATGTACTGTCAGAAACATGAGACATCTGGACCAGAGAACAAATCATGTATTACTCATAGCAAAAAGAGTAGCAAGAATAGTATCTTGCATGAGTTCCCCATGTCCCAATTCCTCACAGAGTAACGTAATGAGGACACATTATCAACCTATAAGTGTGGCAGAGAATAAGATCCCTGAAATCGTGAGACTTATACATTTATGTAGGGTAGATGGTATATCTGCTCCTTTCTCTGCTTCTGTACACAGAGAACAAGAGAATAAGAGAAAGAGAGAAATCTTACAACCCTGGAAGGTAACTGAATACTTGTCCATGGAAGGCAAGTTTCTACAACTCTGCAGCAATTCACCATTTTTAGTTTTCAAGACCTTTGTATCACAACATATCCCTTGCTCAGAAACCCCAAATCATGCAGAAATGTGAGAATATTCACAGATAATTGACTTCCAAAAAGATGATATCAAATTAACCTATAATGTGGTAACTATACCAAATTGGAGACTGTTTCCTCATTCACTACAATAAAGTTATCAATTTTAATTCATTATTCTAATAAGTTAAAATTCTATTTTTTTAGTTTCTATTTTTAATGAGTAAAAGTTATCTTTATATATTCTTTATAAAAGTTTTATTATAATTTTTGTTAAACTGCTAGTTTATATCTTTGGCCATTTTTCTAGTGTGCTAGCTGTCTTTTAGTAATGATTTAGAGAATTTTTCCCTGAGATCCTCCCAAAGTGTATCTTGAGAAAAAGATTGACGTATGCATGCTATATTCAGGAACATGATCCCAGAAAGCAAGGGTGGAGGACAGCAGTATATGTGGAAGAAGAGAGTCAGTACAAATAGAATTTTTGCAAGTTATTAAACAACTGTGAAAAACTAACAGACTTTCTGAGAAGCCTTATGCAGTGGACCCCAATGTTTTTTGTACCATTGACTGGTTTTGTGGAATACAATTTTTCCATCGAGGGGCGTGGTATGGGGGATGGTTTCAGGATGAAACTATTCGACCTCAGATTATCAGGCATTAGTTAGATTCTCATAAGGAGTGCACAGTCTAAATCCCTCGCATGTGCAGTTCACATTAGGGCTCAAGCTCCTATGAGAATCTAATGCTGCTTCTCATCTCACACCTCCTGCTATGTGTCCTCTGCTCCACCTGCTGTGGCCCAGTTTCTAACAGGCCACAGCCAGACCAGTAGTACTGGTTTGTGGCCTGGTGGCTGGGGACCCCTGCCTTATAAGATATGTTTCATGAAGGAAGATGGAAGATTTATGTCTAGGTGCTTGTATCATTGGTCAAGAGCTGGCTGGCTGTTGCTATTCACTCAGGGCTGGCTGGCAAAATATAAGATATTAGCTTTTATGAAAAGTTATAGATTAGTCTCAAACCTTTCGGAAGGCCACAAGGTTTTATTGGGACAGTCCATTAAGTTAGGGAGAAAATAGGGATGAGACTTTTCCCCGTTTAAGTCTGTTTACCCCACATCTCTTTGTCTTCACTCTGTTTACTCATGTTAACTTTGTGCTGGATGGTTCTTTCAGTGGGAGATCAAAAGGGAATTAATTACCTGTTAATAGTGTTTACTCTGGGCCCAGAACCTAAAGCTTTTATCATTCATATAACCACTCTTTTATCCATGTTAATTACCCACAAGTGTGTTGACTTGGAACCTCTGTTATGAATAAAAGTTTGGACAGACAGAGGGTCTCTGTGGACTGGTTTCATTTCGCCTTCTGAACGCGGCCAATGGCCATCCCTAGCCCACTTGAAACTCTATAACGGTGTGAGAGTGCATTCATTCATCCGTTATTGAGTCAGGTTCTGCAGGTCAGACTTCTGCAGGCGGTAACCCACATCTCAGGTGGTGACCCCAATGTGATCAAGGACACAGGCTGACTTGCTGGGTGTAAACTCTCCCACGCTTCCTTGTGGTTGTGCATGCCTAAGTGCAGGTGATTCCTATCAGCTCCCAGACATTCAGGCAGGAAGAGAGGGACTCCCAATATGTTCTGAGAGTGAGCCTATGTCAGGATACATCTGCTCAAAACTAGTCAGTTCAAAACTTGTCATCATAGTCTTGGTCAGACAATAAGATGAGGCTGAGAAGATGTAAATGATGCATATGAAATGTCCAATTGGTACATTTATGTCCCCTTAGATCTCTCAAATCCAGCTTATCACTGAGTCCCCTATAAGGCAGAACTTTTCTCAGGCATTTCTATTAACAAAATGTCTGCCCTTTACATTTTTCTTCCCTTAACCTAAGACTTAAATTAGGGTAGAAAAAATCCTCCAGTAACTTCACTGGAATTCCATGACTGAAGTTCTTACTATATTCAGGCTGCTAAAACAAAATATTATAAACTGGGTAGCTAATAAACACCAGAAATTTATTTCTCACAGTTCTGGAGAGACTGGGATGTCCAAGATAAGGTATTGGCAGATTCAGAGTTGGTGAGGGTCATTTCGCATAAATGGCACCTTCCTTTTGTATCTTTACATGGTGGATTTGGACAATGAGCTCCTTGGGCTTACTTTGTAAGAGCACTGGACCCATTCATGAGGTTTCTACCATGATTGCCTAGCCACCTTTCAAAAGGCCCCAACTCCTAATATCATTACTCTTGGGATTAGGATTTCAACATATGAAGTTTGGACAAATGCAAACATTGAGACCATAGCAAGTTCTAAGGATGTTCAACTATGTCACTTTGAATTTCTGACAAAGACTCCAACAGCTTCCATGAAGTATTTTCAAAAGAGCATCATTTTATTCAAAACTGCTCTATGTCTTCTGTATCTGGACAATATATTATACTTACTAGAGTCCATTTGAACAAATAGCAAATAATCTTCAAAGAACCCAAAGTACTCTCAGGCAGTAATAAAGCCTCATAAATAAATTTAAGAAAAGGTCAAATATGCTGTTTTTACTGTTTCTTTATAAATTGGTTTTAATTTCAAGATTCAAGAAGACGAAACTTAAAAACATAATTGTCATTGACAAAAATTATGTGTACTTCTTGGAACTAAGCTGTACTCCAACCCATTTACTACAATAAATCAACTCTTAGAGTTGCCATGTACCTCACTACCAGATTAAAGATCCTCTAGTCCCTAATTAAATTGAGAATACATTTGGAGAAGTAGAATGAAGTCAAACCTAGAGTTGTCCAATTCATTTTAATTCATATGGGCCCTGGGAAATCTTTAAACACTAAATACACAAATTTACCTCAAGTAAGGCAGCTTATCTAGGACTAATTTAAGAGATATGACCCTTACAGAAACATAGTATTTTTCTTAAAGAACCAAATGTAACAGCGTTGGTGAAATTCAGCCAGGACCACACTACTTCTGAACTCTCTGATTACTTTACATATTTACAATAACCCAAGAAGATATAGTTATTTTGATTGGTTTATCTAGGCTCTCTCTCTTTCTATGGGTATTTGGAATACATTCCATGTCTCTGAATGAGCATTCTAAACTTTTGTTATAAATAAAATGTGTAATCCAAGCAAAGGTCACCCAGGCAGTAAGCCTAGTAAGGTTAGTTCTTTTTCTTGGTCCTCTACCTCCTCCCATCCTTAACCCTCAAGTAGGTCCCAGTGTCTGTTGTTCCCCTCTATGTGTCCATGTGTTCTCATCATTTAGCTCTCACTTGTAAGTGTAAAATGTGGTATTTGGTTTTCTGTTCCCACATTACTTTATTAAGGATAATAGCCTCCAGCTCTATCCCTATTCCTGCAAAGGACACAATCTTATTCTTTTTTATGACTGCATGTTATCTCATGGTGTATTTGAACCACAAAGATAGGCATTTAGGTTGGTTCCTTAACTTTGCTATTGAGAACAGTGCTGCAAACAGTGTGCATGTGTCTGTATAACAGAACAACTTGTATTCCTTTGGGTATAAACCCAGTAATTAGATTTCTGGGTCAAATGGTAGTTATATTTTTAGCTTTCTAAGGAATCATCACACTGTTTTCTTCCACAATGGTTAAACTAATTTACACTCCCACCAATAGTGTATGCATCTTCCTTTTTTACTGCAACCTCACCACCATCTGTTATTTTTTGACTTTTTCATAATAGCCTTTCTGACTAGTGTGAGATAGTTTCTTATTTGGGATAACTGGCTAGCCATATGCAGAAGACTGAAACTGGACCCTGTCCTTATACCACATACAGAAATCAACTTACAACGGATTAAAGCCAAAACTACAAACACCCTAGAAGACAACCTAAGTGATACCATTCTGGACATAAGAACTGGCAAAGATTTTACAATAAAGACGTCAAAAACAATGGCAAAGCAAAAATTGACAAATGAGATCTAATTAACCTAAGCGCTTCTGCATAGCAAAAGAAAGTACCAACAGAGTGAACAGACAATCTACAGAATGGAAGAAAATGTTTGCAAACTATGCATCTGACCAAGGCCTAATATTCAACATCTGTAAGGAACTTACATTTACAAGGAAAAAACCAACAATCACATCAAATGTGGGCAAAGAACATGAACAGACACTTTTCAAAAGAAGACATTCATGCAGCCAACAAACATATGAATAAAAGTTTAACATCTCTGATCATTAGAGAAATGCAAATCAAATCATGGAGAGACAAATCTTTTTTAAAAGAAATCTCATCTTCAAGTGAAGAAGATAACATAATGGTGTCTTTTGTGTAATTTTTAATTCATAAAATCAACTTTACATTCTAAAAATAAAAATGTAAAGAACATAGAGTCATAGACCCCAATTCTTTGCTCCTTTCAAGAAGAGCATTTCCTCTTCTGAAGCCCCCTGGCAAAGGTCCACAGGGTTACCAGAAGTGAGTATCTGACTCTGTAGGTGGTGATCCTTTCCACTTCCCATGGAACTTTTGCTTTTTCCATACGCAATATTCTGCTTTGACAAAGGACTACTAGGAATAAACGCTTTTTAGAAGCAACATCCTATAATAAAATGTATTAGCTCATTTCCACCTTTGGACATTGTCCATGCACTCAACATGAAATGATATCCTGCAAAATCCCCAAGTGGGGGGCTGGTAGCCTGTGTGTTTCAGCATGTGAGAATGAAATCAGATTGCCTTCCTCAGGACCATAGAGACTGAATAAATACAAAGCCAAAGTGTAAAAAGGGCAAGATAGTGCATTCTCCTCACACTTTGGGGAAAACATTCTTCTTCACTCTCCCTCCTTGATAACTCCACAAGAGAAAAACAGCTCATCAGTAGTATGGTCCCTTTTATAAATCCCTACCATTCTATGTAAAATTTCTTTAATACAAAGATGAAAATTTTAGAGAAGAGAACTTCTTGTCATTCTATCATTAGAGAAAAAAAATTACTTCACCTAGAATAAAAACAGTGAAAGGTAAGCTTCAAAGTGAGAATCCTAAGAACTAAATATTTGAGCTTTTAGACTTTTCCATTCTGGTTAAAAGGAAATTAGAGGAATCGAAATTGTTTCCTTAAAGAGTGTCCACTGCCGTTTTTATCACTCTGCTTTCCTTAATGAAACCATCAAGTCACTTAAGGATTTTTATAAACAATAGTAGATATAAATTGCTAAGCATAATACCTGAAATATAAGCACTCGATGATAATGATGATAATAATGATAATGAAAATGATAATCATGATGATGATTTCCCCACAGTACTTTCCCTACCTACATAGACCTCTGTAAACGCTTTCTCAGGTTCTGTGATACCAATCACATCAAACTAGTCCTGGGCTCAAAAACTCTAAATTTTAAATCATGACCTTTAGGCAATTAATAGAGAAAGTACTTACATGGCATCTGTTTTGTATGATTTCGTAATGACAGATAGTTGTTTTGGACCAAAATATATCTTAAGAAGAAAAGTGATTAAAATCCTTCTGATCTACTATGTAGACATCATAGTTTTCCTCTATAATTCACAAAAGGAAAGTCCATGAAAAAAACCTTCTGCACTTTCTTCTATACTTGCCAGCATCTCTAAAATTGTCAGCATCTCTAAAATTAGCAACTAACAACTCAGATGACCCTAGGGTTATACAATTCAAGGAATGTGTTTTGTACTCCCCACTTTGTGCAAGTACAATGTGCTCTACTAACAGAAGGTCAGCTGTTGACAGGCAGAGTCATTTAAACATAACTGATCTTTCATTTCAACACTCTGAAATTATTGTGCCAAGGAAATGGAGTTGCAATATCCTCAATGGTTTGGTGGAAGGACATTAAGAGGAAAGCATAAAGAGAAATAGAAAAATCCTAATTTTTATAGATTTCTCTCTCATATATAGCCATGCTTCTTGAGGCAATTTTGTACAAATACTCATAACTGACCTTTTATAAACCCTAGCTAACTTTAGAGTTATTAAAGAATATATATTAGAGATTATAATTCAAAATACGAAACCTGGGAAAAACTCTTCCTTACTAAATTCTAACAGGCAACAGAATAGTATATCATAGCTATTACTTAACAGCAAACTGCATGAGGAATGTATTTCAAACAAAAGACTCTAATTATACTAATGAATCCAAGATTTATATTTGCTTTAAAATTTAGCTCGGGGCACCCCTCCATCACTTTGCGTTATTTGGTTTAGACCACTGATAAGAAAAATTTCTGAAAATTTGGCAACAGAAATCTAAGGTTGTTTTATTATAAAACTAACAAATACCAAGATCTTAGAAATAAACTCTAGATTCCCCAAACATATCAGAGTAATGGAGACAGGATAGAAATATCTTTTACCTGAGTAGTATCACTAGCCTTGAGTAGGATTCTCATTAGAACAAAACCACTGTGAGGACAGGGAAATTAGCACCCAGAAGGCAAATTTAAAAATATATATTTAAAATGTTTTCTAGAGTCTGAGTCCTCAAGAAAACTATAGCAAATTGCCGGGAAGGGGGTGTGGGAGAAAATGCAGCAGAGATTGCCAGCTGTCCACCAAAAAAGAAAGAAAGATTCTTCCATTCTTCCATTGTGACAGAGTTGTACTTGTGACATAATTGCCCAGCAAGAAACTGAGTTCCCCAGCCCCCATGCGCTAAGTGTGGGCTATGACTGACAACTTCGTCATGGGATTGGAGCATGCATTATTTGCTTAACTTGTTTATGCATAATTCCCAGCCCCAGATTTCTTTTCTTTTCCCTTTTGTCTGGTTCAGGGCACTCTTCCATTTATTTTAAGCACTGAGGAACCTTGTGCTAAGGAACCTTGAATGTCACTTGTTGACAATGGCAATGCCACATTATTCACCTGGCTCCCAAAATTCTTGCATGGAGGAAAGCCCACGACCAGCCTCTAGCACTTACCTCACAGAAGCTTAGAAAACAGTAAGCCTTAGTCTTTCAGCCACTAAACACTTTCATTTACTTGTTAAAGTACCTTAGGTGACTCTAACAAAACACAGAAAAAATTGATGGGAAGAGGACACAATTGAAAGAACTGGAGGAGGTGAATATCTGAAAACAGGGCATTACTTAAGAAGTTACTGCTATTATTGTGTGGCAATATAAGTCTCTTTGTAGGTCTCTAAGAACTTGCTTTATGAACTGGGTGGCTCCTGTATTGGATGCATATATATTTAGGACAGTTAGCTCTCCTTGTTGCACTGATCACTTTACCATTATGTAATGTCTTTCTTTGCCTCTTTTGATTTTGTTGGTTTAAGTCTGTTTTCTCAGAGACCAGGATTACAACCCTTGCTTTTCCTTGCTTTCCATTTGCATGGTAAATATTCCTCCATCCTTTATTTTGAGCCTATATGTGTCTTTGCACATCAGATGGGTATCCTGAATATAGTACACTGATGGGTCTTGACTCTAATTTTCCAGTATGTGTCTGTTAATTGGGGCATTTATCCCATTCACATTTAAGGATAATATTGTTATGTGTGAATGTGATCCAGTCACTATGATGCTGGTTATTTCGCTCATTAGTTGATGCAATTTCTTCATGGTGTCAATGGTCTTTACAATTTGCTATGTTTTTGCAGTGGCAGGTCCAAGTTGTTCCTTTCCATGTTTAGTGCTTCCTTCAGGAGCTATTGTAAGACAGGCCTGGTGGTGTTGAAATCTCTCAGCTGTTGCTTGTCTGTAAATGATTTTATTTCTCCTTCACTTATGAAGCTTACTTTGGCTGGATATGAAATTCTGAGACTTTAATGCCCCATTATCAGTATTACATAGATCAACGACACAGAAAAAAACAAGAATATCCAGGACTTGAACTCAGCTCTGGACCAAACTAACCTAAAAGATATCTACATAACTCTCCACCCCAAATCAATAGACATTCTTCTCAGCACCACATCTCACTTATTCTAAAATTGACAACATAATTGGAAGTAAAACAGTCCTCAGTAAGTGCAAAAGAACAGAAATCCTAACAAACAGTCTCTCAGACCACAGTGCAATCAAATTAGAACTCAGGATTAAGAAACTCACTCAAAACCACACAACTACATGGAAACTGAACGACCTGCTCCTGAATGACTACTGGAAAAATAAAATTAAGGCAAAAATAAAGACGTTCTTTGAAACAAATGAGAACAAGACACAACATACCAGAATCTCTGGGACACATTTAAAGCAGTGTGTAGAGGGAAATTTATAGCATTAAATCCCCACAGGAGAAAGCAGGAAAGGTCTAAAATCAAAACCCTAACATCACAATTAAAAGAACTAGAGAAGCAAGAGCAAACAATTTAAAAATCTAGTGGAAGATAAGAAATAACTAAAAGCAGAGCAGAACTGAAGGAGATAGAGACAAAAAAAAAAAAAAAAAAAAAAAAAAAAAAAAAAAAAAAAAAAAAAAAAAAAAAAAAAAAGAAAAAAAAAAAAAAAAAAAAAAAAAAAAAAAAAAAAAAAAAAA